>OMKK01069319.1:6506-24033 GCA_900302305.1 Polymixia japonica
CTCACTCTACTGCTCTCTCGTTTTCTCTCTCTCTATATATGTGTGTTTGTCTCTCTCTCTCTGTCCCTCTCCCTCTGTCTCTATCTGCCTCACTATCACTCTCTCCCATTCTCTCTATAATTGTCTCTCTCTCTCTCTCTCTCTCTCTCTCTCTCTCTCTCTCTCTCTCTCTCTCTCTCTCTCTCCCTTTGCTCATTCATGTTCCCATTCTGCTGTTTTCTTTCTTTCGTTCTACTGTTGTTCTACTCTTCTACTTCCACAGCATACATCTGAAACGTATTTCCTTCTGCTCTGTTCATCTAGACTGCGTGACGTCGTCCTATGTGCCAGTGAAACCCTTTGAAGAGCTGAGCCGACACCAGCCGACAATGGAGGTGGAGGAATTCGTCCAGGACACCACCAAGTTCACCCAGCCGCACCGTGTCTACAAGAACCACGTCTATGTCTACCCCAAACACCTGAAGTATGACAGCCAGAAGAGCTTTGCCAAGGTACCAAACACACAGCACAGCCAGATAGTTGCAGAAATAGTTGATGTTATAGAAAGGATGAGAGGCCAGCCTCACTTACATGAACAATTCATCATAATATAGCTCTTGTGTGTTTTGACATACTGTACCGATAGACGTGTGACGCAGTGTTACATGGGTATTTTTTAATGTTACAATGGTTTGTTGACAGGCTCGTAACATTGCAGTCTATGTGGAGTTCCGCGGCTCTGATGAGGAAGTTGCCAAACCTTTAAAGGTAAATTTGCTGACCAAAACTCATTTTAGCTCTCTCTCTGATGGGGGATTGGCTGAGCTTGACATTTTCCTTTGTTTGTTCCCATCTTAGTGCATCTACGGCAAGCCAGGAGGTCCAGTCTTCACCACAGCAGCCTGTTCCACTGTCCTACATCACTCCCAGAACCCAGACTTCTATGATGAGGTAAGAAGAGACAGTCTTAATCTTGGACGAGCTTACTGATGACCTGCCAACATGTCTATATATCGTATCTACATTATAATCACAGTATAACGTGTCCTATCATTATGCTGTTTTGCCTCCAGGTGAAGATTGAGCTTCCCACCCAGCTCCATGAAAAACACCATCTTCTTTTCTCTTTTTACCACGTCACCTGCGACATCAACGCCAAGACCAATGCCAAGAGGAAAGAGGCTCTGGAGACCCCAGGTAAGGATGACGGTCGATCCATAGAATGCAACCCTACGAGCAACAGGCTGGACCTGGACCTCAGGCCCCAGTGACAGATACGCATCAGCAGCGGAATTCCCCTTCAGAGATCAATAGAGAATCACAATAAAACAGAAAGGAAAAGAAAAAGGTTTATCGGCAGGCTACGCTGATATGAACTGGACATTCGATATTCTTTGTTTTCTGTGTCTGTCCCTGTGTGCGTGCGTTTCTTTAGTGGGATATTCCTGGCTGCCTCTCCTCAGAGAAGGCCGTCTGGCGTCTCAGGAGTTCAACATCCCTGTCTCCTGCAACCTTCCTCCTGGATACCTGGCCATCAAAGAACCAAGCAGCGCCAAGGTAAACCAGAAAGGCAGATGGAAGAAAGTAGAGGAGAAAAGTGGAGAGACCATGGAGAAAGTATTATGATGCAATTAAAGAAACTATTAATTTCCGTCATATAAGGGGCATTAAAGTAGAAATGCTGGTGATAAATGCCGTTTCTGAAGAGGAACGTGGAATGATGGTAATCTTCCTCTCCAGTGGACACTTAAGCTGTTTACCTCTCTCCGTCTTGCAGAACGGTTCGGACGTGAAATGGGTAGATGGAGGGAAGCCCATCTTCAAAGTTTCCACCAATGTTCTTTCCACAGTTTACACTCAGGTAAGACACTCATCCAGGTCTCTGGAGTCTTTCCTCCCCTCTCTCCCTCTGCTGTCAGTAGCTTAGCAGTTTACCTTTTCTCTTAGCCATTACATCTCAAATAAGCCCAAAAAGGGGTCACCTCCTGCCAAGGACTTAGCTTTAAAAGGAACAGGTCCAGTAAGTATTATTCCAGATCCTAGTTGCTAATATTCATGGATCTCCTCTCCCGGCCAGGACCCCCACCTGAACCGATTCTTTCAGCAGTGCCAGAAGAGAGAGCTGGACCTCTCACTGCCTCCTACCTCCAACTTCCTCAACTGCCTGAAGGTCAGAGCAAATTCTGTAATGTTATATCCTCTTAACTTTTATTTCCTGTCACTGAGGTAAAAAAAATTGCCTTCACCATTGAACAAAGATCAGTCTGATCGGTACAACACCAAACTAGATTTCTCTTTGATTCTTTCTTCCTCCTCTCCCTCCTCTTCCTCCTCCACCTCCTCCCTCCCACACTCCTCCAGGGTCTCCTCAGTATGGAGAGAATCCCAGTGATCATTCGTTTTCTACCAGTGCTTTTCAACCAGCTGTTCAAGGTTCTGACTCAAAATGACAATGATGAGGTCACTACTGCCACTACCAGGTAGGCAGTGGTACTGCAGCCATCAGAACACAGGTTGACATACTGTAGGTCAGAGGGTCCAGTAGATTTAGCAAAGGGCTCATGATTAGACTCATAAATATATGCGTATATTAAAGCACAATGTATAGAACATTCTTTTTACGGACATCATAAACTCAACCTGCTTATTGTTTAATTACTTTTATTTTTTTACTTCCTTTATTGTGCAAATAATATATATTCTAGGGGAAATTAAATGAATAGGGTACAGAGGTGATTGATAATAACATACACTGACGAGAGACTTTCTGCTATGACTGCCTAATGATGCTTGAACTATTGTCTTGTTGCTGTCCTGCGTGTGCAGAGTGCTGGTCCACATCGTTGCCAAGTGCCATGAGGAAAACCTGGACCACTACCTGCACTCCTATATCAAGGTAAAGTAACATGTGAGATGGCATGTAGGCAAGTGCTGGCAGTTACCCTAATCATTAGGCGTGTGTGTGTGTGTGTGTGTGTGTGTGTGTTGTGTGTGTGTGTGTGTGTGTGTGTTTATGGAGATTCTATCATTATAAGGGTTGTTTGCCTTGGAGAAGTGGGGTCAACACACAGACAACTTCATTAGTGAAAAGAGGCAATAGAGAAGGGGCCTTTGTGTCTGTGTGTGTGTGTGTGTGTGTGTGTGTGTGTGTGTGTGTGTGTGTGTGTCTGTTTTGGCCAACAGGAGTATGGCTAGGGCTGTGTGCCCAGAACACACAGGGAAGAGAGAGAAGAGAGGGTGACTGAGTAGGAGGCAAACCAGGACATTCAGCCTGCTCAATCAGAAATACAAGGCATGCTTATTTAGGGAGAAAGTCAGCGAGGGAATTAAACGAAGAGAGAAAGACCACAAGACCTGTTTCATGCTGGCTACAATGAAGGAAAACTACTACGCTTGAAGGGGTAGTGGCAGAGACAAATGGAGGCAGTGAGGGAGGGAGGGAGAGAGGGAGAGGGAAGGAGAGAGAGGAGTAGAACGGAGCAAAGCTAATAGAACCACGGTTGCTATGGCAACAGATTGGCATGATGTTCAGGGCTAGTGCTGAACAATTCGAACTGCTGCCGTGTGCGTGTGTGTGTGTGTGTGGGGTTGGCTGGAGGCTGTGTGTGTGTGTGTGTGTGAGTGTGTGTGAGTGTGTGCAAAGTGGTGGGGGGGTTGGGGGAATGAAGGCTCAACGCACTGTTGCAAGGTCTGAGTAGTATGCAGTAATATTGCTTGAATCATTCATTTCAACGAATGCTTGAAGCAGTCGTTAATTTCATCTGTTATTATTGTATTAAAATGAATCATATGTTTGGTTAGCAAATAAAGAAAGCCTGTATTTGCCATTATGCATCCTAGATGCTGTTTACCATGTATAACTGAATGTGTGTGCGTGTTTACCTAAGATCCTTGTTTGTGTCTGTATGTGTGTGTGTGTGTGTGTAGTATGTGTTCAAGTCAGAGTCCCATGGCTTCAGGACGATCCATGAAGAGCTGGCTAAGGGGATGACCTTTGACCTGAAGAGCAATGAGCATGCAGCAGTCAGGAATATCCTGAGGGTTAGTCACACACCCGCTCTTTGCTACTTCTTTTGTCTTTTTTTAATGAACAAAATGAAAAACTTTCTTGGGGCTCAATGCATGCAATATCTACAGAATGCCCCAACAAATTCCTGTAAACTTTTTCTCATGGAGCTGATGAATGGTGGGGTGACAACAGTGTGTGTTTGACCTTTCAACCTTGCAGTTCTCCTGGTTCTTCTTTGAGCTGATCATCAAGTCCATGGCCCAGCATTTGGTTGACTCTGACAAGGTTAAGGTAAAGGCCTTGTTTGACATACACAGCCGTTCAAGTCAGCCTCCCATTCTGAAAACACGTACAATCCATATCACAGTACACCTGTCCTTCTGTCGGCTATATCGAGTCCTTATTTATTTGACACAGATGCGGATTTCGACAAACAAAATGCCGTGTTTGTATAGTCTTATACGGGGCAGCATGTATAACTGTGTTATCCTCATCCGCGATCCTTTGTGTTGACGTGACGCAGCTTCCCAGACCCCAGCGTTTCCCCTCGTCCTACCTGAACCGCGTGGAGACCCTGGTGGACACGGTGTCCGACCACGTCTTCTGGAAGAACAAAGACCTGTCGGAGGAGACGCGCAGCGCCAACTTGGCCGTAGCGGCGTTTGTCAAGGTGGGAGAAATGAGTTCATAGTATGTCTTGTAGTTTGCGTCTCCCAGAATAAATGAATTAAATTATAAAGTAAATAAAGATGTTAGCGCTAATGAGGCTGGATAATGGCATCATTAGACTCGGATAAAGTTTAAGTACATGTGAAAGGCAACATGTCTGCACTATCAATCTAATAATGTTGCAAGGGATCAATGCAATCAACCCAGCAGTCTGCAAATGAAAATTGCTTCCATTTACCATTGTTTCCTATTGATTTCCCTAACTGGGTTTGTTAAATGATGTGTCTCTCGCTTCTCATTAGTAATGTTGGGTCTGATCCAATTTCTTTCTCTGTCTTCCTCTCTCTCTCTCTCTCTCTCTCTCTCGCTCTCTCTCTCTCTCTCTCGCTCTCTCCGCAGCGTTGCTTTACTCTGATGGACAGAGGTTTTACCTTCAAACTGATAAGCAACTACATCAACATGATCACTGCTACTGACAGCAAGGTAAAAAACAAACAAAAAAACAAAAGCAACGGTAATAGCACACAAGAGAATAGCCGCATTTTAATAGTCAACCAAGTAACTGATATAAGTTGTTTTCTGGGAGAGAGCGAGCAAAGATATCAAGTAGTGAACAGTTCATTCAAGTTTCAAAGCACCGTGCCTTTATTTAGGACCGCCAGGTAGTTGAATATGCTACATAATAGTTGTCAGTTATAATACAACAGGAGCAAACGTGTTGTCCACTCCTGTTGTTTTATGATTTAGAACTATTACGTGATCTATTAGAATAAAGAAGCATCAATCTAATTCCTTCTGGTGTGCCCTGGATCATTCACGTTTTGGATTAGATGTTTTCCTGCACTACCTGGCACCCAGGAGAGTAAAACTGTTGTGCACGAGGAACCTTCAAACATTTTATGTTACTTTAAGTGTTGAGGTGGGTTTATATAACAAACCCTTCAACAGTTCCTCTAAATAAAAAATTAAAAAAAACGAATAAAAGAAAAAATAAATTTTAATTGTAATGAAAATGAGACTCCTGTCCACTGTGCATAACTGAATGATTACACACAAAAGGGCTTCAGTATAACCCCCAGTTGCAAGGTATTTGTTGGCAGTGGAACAGGAATTCTAATCTTGTTTTAACGCAGTTACCAGACAGTTGCTAATCCTTTTATTTTGTTTGTGACAGGCCTTGTGTGAGCTGAAGTTTGAATTCTTGAGAGAGGTGTGTAACCACGAACACTACATCCCTCTCAGCCTGCCCCTGCCCTCCGCTCGTATCACAGGTCGGGAGTCCAGGTCCTACTCTGTGGCACAGTCACACTCATGTAGTGTTAACACGATAGATGTCATGCGTCAAGTATCTCTCACTCTCATTTGTCTATTAACGCCTCTCTCTCTCTCTCTCTCTCGCTCTATTTGTCTCTCTTTCTATGTCTCTCTCTCTCTCTCGCTCTATTTCTTTCTCTTTCTCTCTCTCTCTCTCTCTCTCTCTCTTTCTCTCTCTCTCTCTCTCTCTCTCGCTTTCTCTCTTTCTCCCTCTATTTCTTTATCTCTCTCATTCACTTTCTCTGTCCATATCAGACAATGCATCCCCAGAGCCACAAAGTACTCATGGTAAATATGTGCTCTCATTTCTATGTAATGTTGTGTTTATGTGTTTATCTGTTGGATTTAATAGGGTCATGACCTTCATGTATGCTACTACCCATTTGGTACACCAGTCTGTTTTGAAGTCTGAAGTTAGATTAATTTCTGCTATAAGATAAGATGAGATGGGACTTCATTAATCCCTTTGGGGAAATTATGTTTTTTGCATCAGCCAGTACAGGGAACAGGCAAGTGGAAAAGCTTATAAATAGTAATAACAGCTAAGTTAATTAACATAGCATGCCCAATGAAGTAAGAACAACAACTGAAAAGAATAAAATATAAACACAACATGAACACTAGAAAATGTTAAGTAAAATGTACAGTAAAAAATATATTGTACTTAACCCATTCTAGTGTTTATTATCCTTATTAGTATCCTCTTATCATCTGTAAGGGACTTTTAGGTGCATATTCCAAAACACAGCGATCTTAGTAAACGCCATTTTAAAATGTGAATGTCTTGTGTTCCCTCTGTGTTCCTAGTGTCAGTGCCGGAGTACAGCCTGACGGGGGAGTTCTGCAGGAAGCACTTCCTGACTGGCCTGTTGCTACGGGAACTGGGACTGGCACTGCAGGATGAGCAGGACCTGAGACACCTCGCCCTGGCCACCCTCAAGACCCTAATGGCCAAACACTCTCTGGATGCGCGCTACGCCACCAAGGTAGGTGGAACGTGTGTTTACATGGGATGAAAGTAATTCTTTAAATGTGACTCGCACAAACGCACAGACAGGCTGATGTGTGATTGTTCCTGGCAGCTGCGAGCAGCGGAGAAGATGTTGTGTTGGCAGTTGTCCAGATCAGATCCCTTTATAGATCCATCCCTCTGCTGAACACAGCCTCTGCCAAACACAACAACAAGGCTGACGTCAAAACCAGCCTTAGTCAAGTCTGGGTCAAGACTCGGACCGGATTTAATCGAGTATGAATCAACATCAAGATGAAAAGATTTTTTTTTTTTTTTTTTTTTTCAAAACTACAGGAATTTCAAAACTTACATACATCAAATATTATATAAATATTATAGCCTAGTAGACAGTTGGAGAAAATATAGCTAAGCTATTGTTCGTTTTCAACAAGTACAAGTTGTAGAAATCGAAGTCAGACTTGAGTGCTATAGCCCTGCACAACTCTTATATGTATAACTATCAAACAAGATTTCAAGTACAAGTTAATTAACAGTAATGTAACTAAACAACAACTAGGGCTAGTTAGTTAACAAAAGTCAAAGGTGTATCATTACCATTAGCTTTATTAAATGATTTAATGGAAAGTGACTCTCTGTCTGTTCCAGGAGAAGCAGGCGAGGATTGCATCTCTCTACCTGCCTCTGTATGGCCTGATCCTGGACAACATGCCTCGATTTTTCCTCAGGGACCCCTTCCCCATCTACTTCACCTCAAGTGACCAGGTAATAGGCTGTGATGCACTGATTTTGATTGGTTGATTTACTCTTTGATCAGTGGATCATGTTTAAGGTCCAAAATATCACATATCTCTCAATATCCATCCACCTTTAAATGAACATCTCCATCTCCTTTCTCCAGGGATCTCGGGATGACCTGAGTGTAGGAGGAGGTGTGGCTGGAGGCCCAACTCACATCGTTCGCCATGGCAACTCTGTGGATGCCTCCTTCTCCAAAGAAGTGCTCAACTCCATCACAGGTCAGTGTGTGTGTGTGTGTATGTGTGTCAGTGTGTATGCGTGTGTCTGTTTCTCGTGTCTATATATAAAGGTGCGAATGAAGATAACAGTACTCACCTCCCTCTCCCTCCACCAGCCTTCTCATCCTTGGCGGTTGCCACGGGTAACCAGGCCGACTCTCGGGGCTCTCTGATCAGTGTGGACTCCAACCCTAGCAACGGTGACAGGCACAGTGAGAAGATGGATGGATGTGAGAAGGTGAGAAGAGACAGAGTTAAGAAAGAGAAGTGCCATGTGATCTTTATTCCTGACATGCCACTCATGAAGCCAGGAGAACTGTCAAAAGAAATGAAACCCTTACATTCACCTCATGTTACAGACAAGGCTTATTTTTTATTTTTTCACAATGCACAGTTACATCAGGTAAAGGAATTAGGACAATTGTCTTTTTTCCCTTTTGACTAGTTCACTCTACAGTAAAATTGGATTTCACATGGAAAGATTGCACTGGTCAAAGGAAGAGATCATCCGCTTTTGATTTTCATCATAAGCCTCCATTTTAAACCGTGCTAAATCATCAACACCAGCAAAGCAGACCAAAATTAGCTCACTGTTCCAATACTTAGAAATTCGATTGTATTTCTATCTGAATGTCTGTCCTTTGTCCTCAGTTTGCCCGCCCTCAGTCCCTGATAGGCTACGGCTCTCGCTGTGACAAACTGGACCAGGCTGAGACCCGAAGCCTGTTGATGTGCTTCCTACACATCATGAAGACCATATCTGAGGGTCAGCCGCTACAGACTCTAAACTCATATGGTGGCATACAGCCCATGTCAAATAGTATTTGCTAAATCTTTTTCTGTTTTTTGTTGCTTACCTAAGGGGGGTAAGGGTGGGTTAGCTCTTCATAGAACAACACAAAAAGTACCAGGAAGTTTGAAAACTCATAGTAATTGAAATCAATGTAATATTTCTCTGTAATTGACTTACTTTACATATCAGAATTTTCTTCACGTGCTAATCCCGACCCATCTTTACCTAAAACAAAGGTTAAAACAAATGAATCATTATTTGCAGCTATTATTTAATCTGCTGTAGTTACCACAACACTGCCTTAGCATACAGATACTAACGCTTTTAAAAGCTGCAGTGCCGCTGCACATCTATTCTAAGACAAAGGCTTGCAAGTTGACGATGATCTCAAACCACTTCTCCTCAGTGTGAAGTCGCTTTCACTGAGTATTGTCCTCTTTTAGATTCGTTTGACGTATCTCGACAGTATCTCGACATCAATGCAAATGAGGGAAACCTCAATGATTTTTCGAGACTTAAATAAAGGTTGGAATGAATGAATGAAAAGAATTCTTTGTGTCTGTTTCCAGATGTCCTGGTATCCTACTGGCACAGAGCCATTCACCAAGAGATCTCAGACTTCTTCAACATCCTGGAGTGAGTGCTCTTTTGAAAATGCACCATAGACGCTTCAGACCGACTAGTGGGCCATTATATATATTGTACTGTACGTACACAGAGAAAAACAATGGGACAGACAGAGCAGGGGGAGAAAAGAAGAGAGGGGAAACTTGGGAATAAAAGTGTGAGAGAAGGAAAGCGCGAAAAGAGCGAGGAGAGAAAAGAGGCGGTAATCCCACGGAGAGCTCTCTCTCTCCCCTGAACGGCGCAGTAAATTAACTGTCCGCGTTTCCTGTCTATGTCAGCATCTGGCCTGCGCCGTTACAACTCAGCTCGATCACATGCGTTCAATTTACCACCTAGCCTCAATTCACAAAGAACGCACGCTCACACGAACCCCTACCTAAGTCCATTTTGCTTCCTCTCTCTCTCTCTCTCTCTCTCTCTCTACAGACTGTGTCTTCAGCACTTCAGGTTTCTTGGGAAACGGCACATAGCCAGGTGAGTTTCGTCGACCGCGGCGGGTCGTTGTCAGGGAGGCGCACCAGATCTCCTTGTGGGGAAACAAATGTTCCGGTGTATTCACAATACTGTCCTAGGCATGAAAACATAACGTATTATGTCAACATACATACAATGGGCAAATGTTGTACAACCGCACCTAAATAATTCACACAGATATCTGCACGCGTGAACGCACATATATGAACACACACACACACACACACACACACACACACATGCGCGAAGCAGACGGAGTCGAGCGGAATCACTAATATGTGTTCTGTATGCGTGTGCACACCCAGGGGTGAGTTTCAAGAGGGGAAGAGGTAGGAGATGAGGAAAGAGGAGAGGAGCAGGAGGGGGAGGAGGTGAAGCTCCTAGATCTCTTGCTGGCGAGAGCAGAGCACTGCTGGATATTTTACTGTCATAGTTGGCAAGAAGAGGATGGGGGGTTGTTACTGTGTGTGTGTGTGTGTGTGTGTGTGTGTGTGTGTGTGCGCGTGTGTGTGTGCGCGTGTGTGTATGCGTTTGTCTGTTGTGAGTGTGTGTGTGTGCGTGTGTGTGCATGCTTGCTCCTGCTGGAGCTGAGCCATTGGCGCTGCTAGACTCCTCTATCTTCTCCTGGATTCTGGTTCCTCCCAGCTAATTAAATTAGCCGTCTTTTCCCTTTCAGCATTGAGATACTGAGATGTGAGCCAACAAAAGGCTGGGGGAACACGCTCTGCTTTACTGTGCGAGGTGGCATTAACAGAATAAAGATAGCTGGAAGCCTAGCTAGCTCTCTCAGACGTTGTTGAGCCTGTCTGGGGCTGCTAGCTACTTAACATTCGTCTGTAATACCAGACCATGGGGGATGCACAATCATACGCCTCCGTGTGTCTCTCTCTACTAGCTCTTTGATGCCTGGCTGAGGCAGTGTGGGCTTCCATTGAAGTTAGGTGGTGATGACTTACAGTAGCAGTTTGTAGCCAGCAGCCAGCCAGCAAGCTAGGCAGAAAGACAGCTTTTAAGAAAACCAGCCAGCCAACCAGGCAATCATTAAGTGAGCCAGCAGTGCGGCTGTTTGAACATTGAGTTCCTGTAACGTATTCTGTTTCTGTTGTCTGTTCTGAGGGGCTCATTTCCTTAGCTTCTGCCACATTTCAGATTCAGGGTGATAAGCACAGATATACACACACACACACACACTCACACAAACACACTTGTACACACGCAGTGACAACTATGATTAACACACTAGTGACAGCAAATTGTAATGTTTGCTTCATTCATGACCTTGCTATTGTAGTTCCCACTCAAGTGCATGTATCTTCCCCTCCCCCTCTATGTTTTTTCCTCTGTGCTGCATGTATTGATACAGCCTCTGGCTTGTTAATGGATTCTCAATGTGACTGCACATGTATTGATGTTCTGTGCACCACATAGACCATACTGTATATATAACACAGGGCTCCCACGGGCCTTCAAATCCTTAAAAGTTTACTTTAAAAAATCTACGCTACTTCTACTTAATTCTGCAGTGTTCACACGGTGGTAAACCCTGATTCATGTCACAAAACAGATCGTATTGAGTCCTTGAATTTGAGGGAATTAGGTCTTGAAAGTAATTAAAAAAGTCCTTAAATTTGATGTTCACTAAGGTGTGGGAACCCTGATAACATGAATCATAAATGAAAAGGAAACCGAATCAATCAGACGTATGGAATTGTAATATTGATTGTTATTGTGTAAAGTACTTTATATGTTGTGTGTCTGTCTTCTATATGGCTTTTCACATCTTTGCTCATAATCACTCCAATTGTGTTGCATGTCCATTACTTAGCCCTCTGTCTCCACATCTTTCTGCCACGTTTGACTGGCTGGATTCCACCTGCTGTGCTGCCTGGCTTGATTGGGTTTCCCTGCTGTGTGTTGATTGGCTTTGAGGCTGCTGCTACTGTGTTGATTGGCTCATACAGTAGCTGTTTCTTCTTTCATTTGACTGGCCAATACTCTAGTTTCTTTATGTTGATTGACAGTAGTTTCTGCTCTAGTTTCATTTAGGCATCAGAGCAATATGATATGTTGAACATCTGGCTGTGTAGATCGAGTTGCTAAGCTGCCACATACTATAGCTTAGCTGTCTTTTAGTTCCATCATGTCGATACATCTAAAATCCCTGTAGCCCACTGTTTTATATTAGCTACAAGTAATATAGGTCATAGCTCATGAAACACTGACCTCAAACCCCTGTTCTCCACTAGTGCCTTACCAGCACTTAAAATGTCATTAATCCAACATTATACTAATGATAAACTCAAACCTTTGACTCTTCTATGCCACTAACCTTTCCATCTGGCTGGGCATGCTGACCTCTGACCTCCCTCTCTGCTCGGTTCTATGATGTTTATCTCTGGCTCTTGTCACATTGAACTGACCTAAGTCAAATTATTCAAGTTATTCTATATTTTGTGGGCATTTCATTTAGCCTGCCTGAAATAACGTGTGCCCTTTTAACCATATATGTGTAATGCATTCAGGGTCGCAAAAGCGCAAAAATTAGTATTTTCTTAAAAAGTGGTTACACTTTGGTGTCAATTTTCTATTGATTGCAGGCATATTCAAGAAACTATTAGCATGCCACTCTAAGTTAAGATTGATAAATATAACAGTGAGCGTAGTAATGGTCACAACAATGACGGTCTTATGTAAACCAACTAATGCTAGCTGTGATGTGATTGGCTCGTGAACAGGAAGCTAGCGGCGGCAGTAAAGCTGGCCCAGTCCACCCAGGCCAATGGCACCCTGAAGGGCTCTAACCAGCACCCTTCACACCCTTCCCAATCCTCAAGCCTCCTCCCACAATGGTAACCAACCTCCACCAGGAATATACAACACCTCAACCGTAATGACGTGTTAACCTGTTGAAAGATGTTGAGTCTCCAAGGGTTCCCAAATTAAATGGTTTTCAAGCTCACATTGTCTATTTAATAAATGGTTCGCAATGTAAAATGTAAATCAAACGTCTCTAAACTCTGGACTATAAAATTGGAATACAGGCTGACGTAACTTGAATGGACAAAGTGAGCTTTGAATATAATTAAACTCCATTTCTGTGTGTATTCATCATTAATGTGCCCATAGTATTTGTATTCATGCACTGTACTGTAACTGTTCTCCCAGCATGCCCGTCTGATTACTGGACAAGTAGTGTTTGCAACTAGTCTTTGTCTGTATATATGTTTAACAGACACCTAATAACAGCAAGCCCTTGTTGCTTTTGATATAATTTGATTTAACATTAATATCTAAATACACAACACAATATATCTCTAACTACTCAAACATGTATAGGATAGCTAGAATTAATTATATTTGATTACACTCGAGAGTCAAACAGGAGCAGGGTTTATTTTAAGAACTAACATCTTTTCTGTATTCTGATTTAAACAAGCATTATTATATTGGTTGAGAAAAGCCGCTGATCCCTGGTGTTGGTCTCTAGGATGGCTTCTGGAGGGGACGGACACAGACACGCACGCTCCCAAACTATGCCCATCATCAGGGGCAAGAACGCCCTCACCAACCCCAAGCTGCTGCAGATGATGGAGACAGGTACCACACACACACACACACACACACACACACACACACACACAAATACTGACATGTTCTGTAGACACAGTCTCTTTTTCTCAATCTCATTCTACATCTTGCTACTGTCTCAGTCTCACTCCAAGCTATTGGAGCTATTCATCTCAGCTCTTAATTAAAGAACGACTCCATCTGTGTTCCTTTCTGTGTTTTTCAAATGGAAACGCCCACTCAGCCGTTAGCAAAAAACAGTGACGTCGGTTGCAGCACCACTAATGCCCCGCACCCCCCGCACACGCACACACACACACACACACACACACGCACACACACGCACACACACGCACACACACACGCACACACACGCACACACACACACAGTTTGCTGACAGTGTAACGTCAGGTCACGTGGGAAAAAGTTTATAGAAGGGCTTGGGAAAATAGCATTTTGACACTAAAACATACATACTTTGACCAAAATTTGACATTTCAGATTTGAATACATATAGAGCACTACTGGGAAGGTACAGAATGATATAAAAACCTCAAAAAAATAATAGACCCGCCCTTTAATGTAGCAGTCCTCCCTTTTACTCTGTTTACTTTGTCCCCCCCCCACCAAGATCTGCGCTCAGATCTTGACACCTAACGTTGCCGTTGTGTGTCACCAGATGGTAACATCCCGGAGGGGGACACCCTGAGTCCTACAGACATCGAGGCCAACCTGTCCACCGAGGTGGCCCTCACTGTGCTGGACGTCCTGGGCCTCTTTGTTCACCATCACAAGGTCTGTGGTCGTCCTGCTGCGGTTTCCTTCCTTCCTTTACTGCTCCTCTATTTTTATATTTATTTCAGTCAAAGCATTTATTATTATTAAAGGAACACTTTGTAGCTATCGTGTGATCCGTAATGTGACAAAAAGCATGGCTACAGTCGCGATACGCAACACAAGCACACATTAATCTTCTGTAAATTCTCAGAGAACTTAGTAATACTCTACTGCCACCTGGTGGAAAGAAAGAAGAAATGTGTTTTCACGACTACTGCATTAACTCTAGCACAAATGTAATATGGTCTGTAGATAAAGATAAAGGCTTGAACATCGGTATATGTTGTCTTTCTCCTTCCTGCCTCCAGAAGCAGCTGTTGATGGATGACGGACAGAATGCGTTGATAAAGAAGGTTCTGGATACCTACCTGCTCTTCTTCCAGATCAACCAGTCCACCGCCACACTGCGACATGTGTTCGCTGCACTCAGGCTCTTTGTACAAAAGGTACTGTGCATAATTTGTCACATGTACACGCACATACATACACACACACACACAATGAAAATTGTACAACTATAGTACAATTTTGACAAATTATTAAAGGTACTATATACGATATTTTGAACATTAATATAGCAGCAAAGAACTATTTGCTATGTAATCCGAGCTTTCTTTGTTTTGGTAGGCAGTCTGGCCGTGTGTGCATGTTAGTCTGTGTGTGTCATGGCTGACACGACCATTAGTTTTGGTCTGCTGAGATGCTGGTGCTCTAGTGCGACATCTAGTGGCTGAATGACGTATATACAGTAGCTCCTTTAATTCCTTCAAATATAAAGCCACAAATATATATTCTTTATCCACTCACTCACTCACTAACTCACTCAGTCTTCTCACTCACTCACTCACTCACTCACTCACTCACTCACTCACTCACTCACTCACTCACTCACTCACTCACTCACTCACTCACTCACTCACTCACTCAGTTCACAGTTCGGCTGATACATTCATACCTTTTATCCTGTAGCTAAGCTCTAAGGAATGTTAAGATTCCAGTGGACTTTCTAATGTGGAATGTCTTTGTTTCTCTCCTCCGTCCATTCCTGTAGTTCCCTAGTGCGTTCTTCCAGGGTAAGGCAGACCTGTGTGGCTGTCTTTGCTATGAGATCCTAAAGTGCTGTAACCATCGCTCCAGCTCCACACAGACTGAGGCCTCCTCCCTGCTCTATTTCTTCATGAGAAAGAACTTTGAGTTCACTAAGGGCAAGTCCATCGTCCGCTCACACCTGCAGGTAAGGTGGACCGTGTGTGTGTCTGCCTGTCTGTCTGCCTGTCTGTCTTTCTGTCTGCCTGTCTATATATTGAATTCATATTGATATCGCAATATGAAAGAATGCAATATCCATATTGTGAAGACTAAAATGCACATAATGAATAACAGAAAGTGAGATTGAGGAAAGTCGTGTAATCCCATAGTGTTACACTTAAATAACTGGTAAATGTTTCCTACAATATACTACTGAACGAGTTTTAAGCTACATGAAAAGGAAATGTAGAGGCTAAACTTAAGACTAGACCTTAAAAATGATTTTGCACCTTATATGGCAATATCTGCATAAATAATCGCAATATGATATTTCGTCCATATCGTTCAGCCCTAGTATGAACCGTGTACTCAGAGACCGTTAAATTATGAGTGTTTAAACAAGTAAACTGCTTGTAACTACCACCATCTTTCATGTCCTCCTTTTTCCAGGTGATCAAGGCAGTGAGCCAGCTGATAGCGGATGCTGGCATCGGAGGCTCGCGGTTCCAGCAGTCCCTGGCCATCATCAACAACTTCGCCAATGGAGATGCACCGCTCAAGGTAAAGCCGATGACCTCTAGCAGTCTCTGCTAACGTGTGCGTGTCATGACACGGTTACTTATGTTTATGTGTCATATTATAGTATACGCACTGATAATTGTGGTGCACTGTATCCACTTGTGTTTCATTTCACTGTTTTCCTATCTGCTCCAGAACACTCCGTTCCCAGCAGAGGTGAAGGACCTTACCAAGCGGATCAGGACGGTTCTGATGGCCACAGCCCAGATGAAGGAGCATGAGAAGGATCCAGAAATGCTGGTGGACCTGCAGTACAGCCTGGCCAACTCTTATGCCAGCACCCCCGAGCTACGACGCACCTGGCTAGAGAGCATGGCCAAGGTGCACGTCCGCAACGGAGACCTCTCCGAGGTACGTCAAGTAGATGACTTTGTAATAGAACAGAGTGCTGTTAATTAAGGTTTGGGGTTAAGGTCGGAAAGTGTTTTGAGAATGAAATGCAATTTAAATTGGACTCTCTTTCCATTAGGCTGCCATGTGCTACATCCACATTTCTGCCCTGATCGCTGAGTCGCTGAAAAGGAGAGGTGAGTACACACACGCAAACTGCTTTGACTTCCTGTTTGGCTGCTGTGTGTGTGTGTGTGTGTGTGTGTATGTGCGTGTGCGTGCGTGCGTGTGTGTTCCGCTGTAGATTTGCTGTGGAGTGTGTGCATCTGTTTAGATTCGCCGTACTTCTAACCATCAGAAAGTGCCGTCGCCACGGTGGCCGGCGCCTTCCATCATTCATCCGACCTTTCTCTGCTGACATGTTCATTGCTATCTCAGGCCAAACTATCTAGCCTTTCTTGCTTTATTTTACCTTCACGGGGTTGATATCACATACTTGCATGAAAGGTGAGCGCATTGCATTGACTTGAGTGGGTTTCACATGTCTTCTTCCAGTGTGTGCATGTCTTTGTGTTGTGGAGTGATATAGGGTTCTGTGCCCAGTCTGAAATACTGGGTAAGAACACATGGGGAATGGATATGAAATCGCCTTCTGCCAACTGATAGAAATATAGGTCTTCAAAACTCGAAAAATCGATTCAAGTACCATTCTCTTTCATGGCTTTGAGACCAGAGATAGAAGCTGATGTCTGTGAATTTTGCCGTCCTCCATCTGCAAGTGTGCTTGCTTGCATGTGTCTGCATGCTTCATCATTTAGAGCCTGTTGTTACATCTCTCTCGCTCTTCCCTCGTATGTTAGCCCACATATCCTAGCATGCTTGCACTGTGCCCGTGTGTCAAAAATGGCCTGCATCGCATGCTATGTCGCTCGGCTCTTTCGGCCGGCCCGCGGACGGCCTTGTCCCGGAGAAAAAAGGCAAAGTGGTCGTGAACTGTGTAAACCTCCTCCTCCTCCTCCTCCCCTCCTACCAAACAGGCTACTGGAGAGCTGACAAGGCCAGGATGTCCCGTGTGTCCTCAGAGGAAAGCCCTGTCTTTAACTGTAGCTCC
>OMKK01069323.1:0-12134 GCA_900302305.1 Polymixia japonica
CGTCCCTAACAAACACCTATAGATACACACACACACACACACGTACACATGCACGCCCGCAAGCGTACGCAGGCGAAACGTGCGCAAACACATTTGTTTATCTCTCATCAAGGTCACTGATAAGGGCAAAGATCAGGGGATTTCCTCAGTCCCGGCGCTAGAATAAGGCCCCCAGGCACTCAACACTCAGTGTATTGACTAAATCACATGCCCACAGGCCAGATAGCACTGAGTGCAGATGCTAACAATTCATCACGTGTCAGGCCTCCTCCTCTCCCGCCTTGACAGAGCATTACATCAATAACGCACGCGCGCGCACACACACACACGCACACACTTGCCTGCGCTCATACACTCACGCAGTATCTCTTTCTCCCTCCCACTGGCTGAATCTATCTAGCTCGCACACACACACACACACGCGCGCGCACACACACACGCGCGTATTACAGCGGACGACGATGTAACGCGATGCACTGCTGCGGTGGTATGTCACGGTGGTGCGTCACTGCGCGTCACGCTTTAAGGAGGGTTCCGGAGACGCGCTCGTTCTTTTCCGAGCTGCGTAAGCCTAAGTGGTGCAAACGTATCGTTTTGTTTTTCTGTCCAACGGTATAATATTTTCTGTCATGTAACTTTACAGTCACAAACAAATACGTTTTCTCCGATGCTTAATGAGTGTCAAATGCAAGGGCCCCCCGTGCAAGAACAGACTTATTGACGTTGGGGTCCGCTCTCCGCGACGGGGACACGGGGCCCCCTCTCGGACCACAGGCCCCCCCGGTACAGCTGCGCCCGCATCTAGACTCGGCCGAGACCGGAAAACGTCTCCGTTTGCCGGGCCGTTGCTAAGACGCGTCCCGTTTGCCGGAGAAATCTCGCACGAGTCTCGCGTCAAAGTGATAATCCGTGACGCGGTATGGCCGCCGAGCGTTCGAACGGTAATTCCCCCCCGAGTTCAGCGCGCAAACACCGTATCTGCCTGTGCCAACGGTCGCTCTCTTTAAAAAGGTTTTCCTTCCTCAGACCAATGCGCTTGCTTCTTGTTTGGAATAGTTGCAGGTTCAGTTTCTGAACATGGCACATGACATGTTTTTCTGCATATCACCACCAACACTGGAATTTCAGTCAGTATAAAGGGGTATACATTTATTGGACAGGACTGGGTTGAATTATCGTGAGGATAATTTATATAAGTGATATAGAAATAGTATTTTTAAGCTACATTAACTGTGGCGTGTGACATGTTAAACCAGGTATTAGTCAGATCCACGGGTGTTTCCAGGGAAACAGAGTGGCAGCAAAACATTTCTATTTTTAAAGTGAGATGCTGGTATAATTTTGTTGGTAACCGTTGTATAATCACAATATTACACAATATTGCGGTCATATTATATTACAGTTGATGTGTAACGACGGTCATTCCTGACCACATCACTGTCGTCGCGGCAACGGTAAAGAATACATTCTTGTGTAATACCGCTTACCTAACTCTTAGTTTAAGTCGGCACAAGAATGTTCACAAATTCTAATATGTGAGCAATTAAAGATTAAAACCTCGTCAGAAAATCTTTATTAATGTAACTGAATCTGAATTTTATACTTTTTTACATGGATTTACATTATTTTCTCTCCTTGCTTGTTTAGCCTGTGGCCTTGCAGTGTGTGTACATATATATATATATAATAACTATAAATAAATATAAAACTTTCATTAATTTTCCTGGGCTGTATTGGTTTACACGCAGTGCACAACAGGGTGCGGATTACAGAGGTATGGAGACACATCGCTTTACAAAGTTGCTGTCCGGACTGTGGTCTGCTCGACCATCTGCTCCGCTAAGTTAAGTTTGTAGCAACCGGGACTCATGGGATCAGGGGAGTCTCTCTCTCGCTCTCTCTCTCTCTCTCTCTCTCTCTCCATTTTGATTGCCAACTTTGGATATCCATTTTGATAACTATTTCTCTTTTTTTCTAATGGCCATCTGCCCACACCAAAACCATGTCAGCTATTAATTAACATTGATAATGAAACATGTTCTGCTAATTGAAGTTATTTCGTGTTGGCCCGCGATTCTGTGCGCAGGCGGTCCATTTTCCTTCACAGGGTGACGCCTGGCTCCGGTCCATCCTGATTCCAACCAAGAGGTAATAAGGTCTAAGTTTCACCTTGATGTCAATCTCCGGGGGTCCAAGTAATGAGTCAGACCACCGCGGCAACATTACTCGCTGTCCACGTTAAATTCACGCTGGATGTTTCCCTTAAAACGCCGTGAGTGTACGCGGTCGCTGCGAGTCGACGTCGCCCTCGTGCGTTTCGTGGGCTTTTCGGTTGCCGTGGCGAATTCTGCTTTTTTTTTTTTTTCCCCCAGAATGCTTGTCTTGGATAATCCAACCCGGGTTCATTCTCTTTCAGAACGCGGGCACGAATGAACACAAACAAACACACACACACACACACACATAAACACTTGGTACCTTGCTCGCTCCCTCTGTCATTCACTAACTCCTTCACTCCCTTGCTTCCTCACTCACTTGCTTAGTCACTCGTTCCTTCACTCATTCACACGCTCACTTGCCCTCTCGCTAATTCATGCGTTCTCTCAAGTGCACTCTCTCTCTCTCTCTCTCTCTCTCTCTCTCTCTCCTATGCCAGGGGAGACAGATTGAAGCCAGAGGTTTGGCAGTGGCTGCCTCTCCTCCTCTCCTAGATCTCAACGAGATCAATCATAATTACAGCGACTCCCGTCGCTCACTTACGTACTGGGCCCGCGTTGCCATGGAAACTCCCGCCATCACGAGGCGGGAGGGAGGACCGGGCGTGAAGGGGATCTCGCGTTTCCCCGTCGGTCGTATCTGATTTAAAAAACCCCAGCACAGCTAACAAAGAGAAGCAGAAATACTTTTAATTTAAAATAGAGAGAGAGAGAGAGAGAGAGAGGGCGAGAGAGAGAGAGAGAGGGCGAGAGCCGGTGTCGCGGCGCGGCTGTCGGCGAGGTTAAAATTGCACCTGCGCGCTTCATAAGATCGAGGGGACGGCGCCGTTAGATCCCCGGGTTTTAATCTGATACGTCTCCTCTCATGATGTGATTTCATTACGGGGATGTGCCAGCAGGAGCGGTTTTGCTGCACGACTGAATGAGTGAAGAGGATAAGAGATGGTCAGCGCACCTACACACACACACACCCACGCGTGCGCACGTGCACGCACACAGAGTACGAATTATACTTTTACCAAGGTTTTATGAGCACGTCATGGGTCAACAACTGGGATTTGTCATTATAATACCCTGAATAGCATACTCTATTAATTTCAACAATTAGGCAAAACCTCGACACCCCAGTGGCCTCAATTACAGATTTGACTCCAAACACACTTTCACTGATAAAATCATGTACGTAGTAACTCTAAAATTCATTAGAACGCAAGATGCGACCGTCTTCTCAGCATTAAATCAATATTGTTTGCTTTGCTCATCCGCCCTGTTCCCCTCAGGCCCTGACAGCCAAAGTCGGCTGGGAGGAGTGCGGTCAGTTAATTACGCAAGCAGGAAATGGTCTTCATGAAAAGTTAATTAGGGTGTTAATAAAATAGCGAGGTGGGCGGGACCAGCGCTGCACCGACAGAGCAAGTGTGAGTGCGTGCGTGCGTGTGCATGTGCGCGTGCGGGCGGGTGCGCGCGTCTGCGCCCAGCGCGAGCTGATAATGAGCCTGGAGTCGGTTTGGCTCGAGATAATTTTGTGTCGGGGGTGGAGGGGGGGGATAACTCCGTCCTCGTTTAAAAAAAACAAAAACGTCTCCTCACTTTGAAATCGCGCAGTCCTGTCAGTCGCGGCTATCGACTGCCGGCTGTTGAATGTTTGACCTTGAGGAACAAGGTCGCGCGTTCAAGGGGGAGGGTCATGTTTGCGGTGGGCCGGATTTTGGATTACTCAAATAGATGCGTTTTGCAATATATTACTAGACAGAGAACTGAGGTGACCTTTTCTCCTATATCTATTACGTATGAAAAAAGTAGTTAATATAATATAATAGTATATCATTTTACTATGGTTTTAGTCAGGTCATGTTTCAGGGCGAGATTTGTACTTTTAGAGCTGATGAACAGCTTGGGTTGTGTTTCTCTCTCTCTGACCCACAACCTGATCCTCCCATCTCAAACAATTGCCTTCTATATCCAGCACGGATCCAAAAGCAATCAAAAGCTAGCGAATGTACCGGATTTCTGTCGTAAATTGCTATTAGCTGAAGAAATACAAAAGCTCTGCAGATTATTTTTTCTGCCTTTGTTCCCATTTGGCTACGGCTTCAGCCCGACTTTATTTTTATTCATTTGTTTTTCCCCTCCGCAGCTCTATAACGAAGTGAAACGGACCGCGGGGAACTTTGTGAGATCGTTTTCCCACAAAACGGAACGGACCTGGGGGTCGGACGGTGTTTTTTTTTAAATTTGCGGCCGTAACCTCGTCGCCGGGGTTTTTTTTTAAGGCGTCGGGACGTTTCGTACAGTGTCGGGGTAAGTCGCGGAAAAGCGTAGTAACGCTTTCTGCGACGGTCTTAACTTAACGCCGCTTGTCGCGTTACGGCAGGAAAAAAACCCCAACAAGACAAAAGAAGACCCGCGTTGTTGCTGCAAGTCGGCTAAAACTAACCGTAGCGATTATTTGCAGGCGGTATTTTTGTCAGGACACATTCTGTAGTCACGTGATTGCATCCTAGTGAGGCGCCTTGGATTATGTGTGTGATGCCCCTCTGGATATTATACTGGGGATTCATGTGTAGGAGACTGCGTGGTCTATGTGAACTCAAGAGAAATTGAAAAAAACGAAACGCACTTCCTGTGGTCGGAAGCCTCTGAAAGCCCAGTCGCAGAGAAAACGGTTAACCCGAACCTGAACCCCTCCGTCGGCTCTTGTGGAGCCCCGACAGTATGGATACAGCGTACAGCAGACACCCTGCTGACCCCTGACCCCTGACCTGTGCAGCACAGGGTTCTCCATCTGTCCGATCACTGCCCGTGTTTCTATCTGTCTGTATCATCGGCGTATCTTAAAAATCCCATATGTGACGGGCCGCAAAAAAAAAAAATGACACAAAAATAAAATAGTCATTCATTCACTCGTTCATGGGCTTGACCTTCCGTCCCGTTCCCCTCGTCGTCCTGTAGATCTGTAGATCCTTAAGGAAAAGCAAAGTAAGCACCGTTGTGCACCCCGCTCCCCTTTAACAGAGAAAAAAAAATTGTTTTTGAGAGAAAATAACAGTAATTACACAAAAAAAACAAAAAAAAATCAGTGTAGTGAATAGAATGCATTAGTTGAATTGACGGATTAAAAAGTAGTGTTCCTTTAAGGAGAGAGCACTCAACTCACAAAGCATTATGAATTCAAGTGCTGTTGAGAACTCATCACATTGTCAGAGCGGGGGAAAGGTTAACCTTAAAGTACCAAGAGGCAGGCTTTAGTCTACAAAATGGCAAAAGGAAAAAAAAACACAAAAAAAAAATATATACATATCCACACACTGTTTTAGAATTTGCTAAAGTTTAACGAGGTTATCTTTACATAATCTGTTTAATAATATCTTTAGTAACTCTCAAAGGCAACTGTGTGGGAGTATCTCTAACAAACCCTCATGTGATAATGACCCTGACATTGTTGGCTGAACCAAGGCGATGAAGTATTCGGTCCGATGTGCTCGTATAAAGTCCATTTTTCATTCCGTTTTTTTTTTTTTTGTAATTTCACGTATTTCCATTCTACACAAAGTGCACTCTTTTCCATTGTTTCTTTGCAGACTAGAGGCACTTGTTGTGAGTGGAGGAACACAATTCTGCTGGAATAGCACCCACGGGTGGATTGTGTTAGGCCCCCACAGTTTGAATGATGGATGAATGTGGTTTCTTCCCCTTCGGCATTTAGAGTTCCATCCAACGTGCTTCTGGAAATGGTGTGTGTGTGTGTGTGCTTGAACTAGTGTACATACCGTACCAAATACCATTACTATGCCTATACTATAGCAAAATACACCATCTGCATGCAGTTGCCTGAAGCATGCATGAAATGTGACAGCGTCTTCGGGGTAACGGTGTCTAGTAATCTGAGGATTCCCGGTTCGATCCCCGGCTCCCCCTGGTAGCCCGTCGAAGCGTCCTTGTGCGAGATGCTGAACCGCCTAACTGCTGAACAGTCGGTGGATTAGGAAAGCGCTGTATAAACGCAGTCCATTTACCGTAGCTTTAATTGGTTAATTGCCTCCGGAGGTGGTCCTGGCAAATGATGGTACCCGAGGGGACATCATGACGGCCTGATTGTTTGTGCCTCTACACATGGTGCCTGGAGTTTGAGTTTAAAAAAACAAGACCAGGTCAAAACCTAGTATATGGCTGGACCGTGTAAGGTCAATGTTAGGGGTGAGCGGACCATCGATATTACAGATACCACGTCTCGTTTTGAAGATCGACAATAGGGTCAATACCTACATCTCACATTTTTATTTCATCATCGAGTAGAGAAACTGTCTCTGCAAACTCCGTTCCGGTGTCATATTCGCGACAAGAGTGTAGATGATGTCCTTTGCACGTGAACTCTTTGCTTCTCTGCTGCTGCCGTGCGCGCTCACTGTCAAACAACACACACACACACGGCGCGTGTCGGATCGAAACCAAAATGTGTGGTATCGGCCCCCCGCTAGATGTGCGAAAATTGTGGCCAAAAGCCTTGTCGCTAGAGGGCTTTTAATTTCTTGTAATATCGTCGAAACTAGCACAGTACGGGCTCTCCTCCATCTCGTCCGTTCTGCTTTTCTTCTTCCTGCTTTCCGCATCATGGGAATCACGTGACCGCAAACAACGTATGGTGTGACTTCATCACTCAGTGAGTCAGTCAGTGAGTCAGTCAGTCAGTCAGTCAGTCAGTGAGAGTCAGTCAGTCAGTCAGTCAGTGAGTCAGTGAGTCAGTCAGACAGTCAGTCAGTGACGGACATTCGTGTTTATAGGGCTGCCCCCCGCCGTTGCAGTCCAGCCTAAAAAAAAGACTTGTTTTCACTACTTTGTATTAATGAAATATCTGCATTGGTACGTTAGATGATCACAAAATAGCTATTTTTGTTTGCATTCCACATACAAACCAAACGTGCCTAACATGCCCCAACTGCAATGAATGAATAACACTAAAAAAAAAGCAATTTCAAGTCATTTTTAGGGCTCAGTGAGACATGTCAGAAAAGAGGGGCAATCGCTATAAGTAATATTAACTGAAGAGTCACAGCATCAGTTTGTGGACACAGCACAGCATGCACAGTTGTAAATCCTGATCCGGTGAACCAAACCTAAAAAAAAAATCAGTGCTACTAGTAGGAGTGCCAGGAGTGCCAGCATCTCAAAAACAATTCGAAAAGGCCGTTTTTTTTTGCAGCGCCGGTATTGAACGTTACATTCGAGCCATTCGCAGCAGAACGTTCCTCCTCCGTCCTAAATTTGTACAGAGGAGGCCAATTGGCACGGTCTGCGTTTGAGGAATCCAGTCTCGAGTCAGACTCGAGTCAAACCTATTACACAGGGCACATAAATTGCATGAAATATTCACCCAAGACCGTGTCCGGAGAAGTGCGGCCATCCATTATTCAGGAAGAGGAGTTGGAAACATGCCTTTCTTTCTCCTGGATCCAGTTGGAGCATCATGTAATCTAAAGATGGGCGCGGACCGAGGGCCTGGACCGGTCTGATGCTCCGTATGTTTGTTGTTAAGCACTGATTTGCGTCATGAGGTTATCATGTAATATCAGACAGAACATATAGTCGATGCAGGTATTACAGTGGTATTTTATGTATTTACGCTCCTCAATACACTGATAGTTTCTAATTTCTTGTTTGAGAATCGGTCCCTCGTGCTTGCTTAGAGTACTTGAGCCAAAGCCACATTAGCATATCTGCTAATATGTATAAGATAAGATAAAGATAAGATAATCCTTTATTAATTCCACATTGGAGAAATTTGTTACAGTGTTACAGCAGCAAAGGGGATAGCACAATAGCAAGGAACATTAATAAATTAGTAACTATAAATAAAAGGGGAAAAAAGGTAGGGGGTTCACTTTAGAGCAAACATACCATTTCAATAACCAAAATGATCTATTTCTGAAGTAGGAAAGCCTGAAGCTATTGCAACAAGTGCAATACTGCATTAAAAAAATGAGAAAACAATCCAGTACGTTTAAACGTTTCCGATAACAAACCCGGCGCTATTCTAAAGGCCTAAAAAATTATTTATTTGCAAAAAAAGGAAATCATTTGCAGCACAATCTCTGGTCTAAACCGGCTCTGCAGTTGTGTAAGCCCGGGTGAATCCAAATCCAAATCCTGTATAACATTTTGTTGTTACGGAGCTTAGTATTCTGGACAGAGCTCTGTGTGCGTGTCAGTATGTGTGTGTGTGTGCACGTGTGACTCTCTCTGTCTTTTTATGTCTTACGTCTTTGCGAAATCCCTTTTGATGACAACGATCTGCATTTCCACCGCGTTTCCCTGCCGTCTCATCTCAGTCGCAGCTGAATGACTCGAGACGACCGTCGCATCGCCAACGTCGTCTCAGGCCCCGAGAAAGCCGCGCGACGGGCCGTTTCTTCGGCGTCCGCCGGGTTACCGCGACGCGCGAAACGACGGTTACGTACCCCCGGGCCCCCGGGAAACGAGCCGCTTAAGCGCAAGCTCGCCGGTGTGGGGGGGTTTGGGTTTAAAACCCAGCTTGAGGAAAACGAGAGGACAAAATGATAGATGGAGTCTCCGGGAGAGAGCGGCGGTCGGCGCGGCAACGGTGGAGGTTTGTATAAAAGATGATGCGGGGGCGGGGGGGGCGGAACGACGGCGCCGAGTGGCGCGCGGGCGAGCTAGACGTTGGAAGCGACATCCGTGGAGAGGCAGAGAGAGAGAGAGAGATACAGAAAAGAAGAGAAGAGAGATTTAGATCAGAGCTTTCTTTCAGGCCATTAGAGGCCCTGTTGTGGGCTTCAGGGTACACTTCTGTATACCAATGATGAACCGGCAGTCTCTTTTTACCCAGTCGTTCCCATTACCGGAGGAATATAGCGTGACACCTCATTACCTCTCAGGAAGCTGTCGCTCGAAGCTTCCGGAATGTAAATAAAGGAGGTCGAAACGCAAGGTAGACTAAAGTTTCAGTCCTTCCTTGCTTCTAGCTCGCTCGCTCGCTTCCACAGCGTCTTCAAAAGTCTCAACTTTTAAAAGTCTGGGGATTTTTCTTGGAATTGTTTTTTTTTTTTTTTACTTTTAACACCAATGCGAAAAATATACCGACTCCAACTGTATCTCCTACTAAATGGACGAGTCAGTTAGGTATTTCTCGCGGAGAGGGTTTTCTTACCGGTGTTGTTGAGAGTGTTGTTTAACCGGGCAAGCCGCGTATTCTTTAAGAAAACATCAAACTACAAGAAAATCAGCTCAAACTACTACGTCGGCGCGACGCTAATCATAATCGCCAAAGTATTCAAAACTCTCCCCTGCGAACTGTCCTCAAGTTCCCACCGCTTGTTAACATAAAAACAAGGCTGGTGTGAAATACAGAGTACGACAATATATTTCATTTTCGCTGAACTGCTGCAGCGATCAGTGATAACGTCTCGTTCGGCTGTTATGAGACGCTCGAGGATTTTCTTACATTTAAGTCCGATTGAGGTGTTGCCACGAGCACGGCGTTTGCGTTGCTAACGAGAGATGCTAACGAGCGTCGTCTTAGAAAGAAGGCAGCGCGTGTCGATCCGACGTTTGGACCGCTTGATACAAAAAAAAAAAGAATAAAATAAAAAAAATAAAAAAATAAAGATAATGCCGTTAGCGGTTTATTCGGCAACATTTCAACCTCAACCGGTCTTTGTCTGGAATACCACAAAGGAAGCACTAATCCGGCATGTGGGGATTTTTTTTTATGTTTTATTTTTTCCCTTGCTATCAATGAAAGAACAATAATCCAGCATCGCTCATACTTCAATTATCGTTATGTAACTGTGACTCTTTCTCTTGCTAAATGCATTAGGGCATTAGTAGCACCTGGAATTCTATTACACTCTCTCTCTCTCTCTTTTGCTATGATTTACATTGCTATTATTATATATATTTATATTTATTTCGTTTATTTTAGTAGTATGCACAATCCTTGTGTAAAAGAATGCTTTAATATTCCACATTTTTAATTGATATTCATGATGACAGATGTTGAGCTATTTGCAAAATCACGTGCGTCCACCCACGAGCGAGGAGTAGCTTTGAGCATGTAGTGTGTCTGACCAAGCTCACTCATTATAACATCAAGGAGACCTAGCTGGCCTTTACCACAACGCATTTCCACATACCGTATATCCACTTTGTGTCTTACGCTGTGTCTTTGAGTTGACCAACTGGCTGAATGTCAGAGGGCACGCTTTATGAACACTTGAGGTAACAGCTGGCTGGTTCCTGAGGCACACTCTTCCATATTTTAAGTCCACAATGCACATAACACTGTGCTCTGAGTTGGAGTCGGGCTAAGCAGGAACCATGGATTATTGTTACTGGCTTTTGTACTTTGTACTGGCTCAGAAATACGTAAAACTGACTTAGATTATAGTTTATTACGTCTGTGGGCTCTTAGAGACATACCGATAGTGTAACACCCCCCATTTTTCTAAAAGGCTCAGGTGATCAATAATCTGATTCAGTTATTAGCACTTAAGCTAATCAACAGGCCACGCAAATCCCCACACCCCACTCGAAGGAAAGTCAAAGCCAGCAGGTCTCCGTAAGTACTGTATTCGCCTGGTTTATCTGGTTAAAACTGGACAAGATCACGCTCATGCCTTTGACCCCCCTTTGACAAATGACCCCAAAGTTCTGTTCCCCGCAGAGCACCTGCAGTGGCCGCTGTGAAATACGTTGGGAGAGCAGGGTGTTCACGTTGTAGGTGAGACATTAATCACAATACCATCAGGAAAACTATTCAAAAGTTTGCCAACTGCGGAGAAAGGACTGGGATTAAAACTCATTTTTGCTTTGACCGCACAAACTGAGTTTGAAGGTAACGCGTTAGAACAGAGACCCCCTCAACAACTATTAATAATAATGTTATCACAACAGTTGAACAAAACGGTCTTTTCTCCTTGGCTATCCCCTAAAGATTAAGAAAACGTCCTCCGAAACGTATTCACGGCAATGCAATTGACCTATTTACCGATTATTTTTTAACTATTTACCGTCGATGTGTTACGTCCCAACTGCACGACTGCTTGTCGCCTTCCTGCTTGGTTTGTTTTCTTTTGCAGGTATTTGCAGGCGGAGCTGGGAGGGTTGTTAGGCTTGATTGGCTGTCAACCCGGCAACCTGCTGCCAGGCTATTTATGCCAGCTAGGCCACAGTGTGGGTCTCATTTATAAAACAGTGTGTAGGATACATACTAAAAGTATACGGTACGTGTGCACAAAAGCTAAAAAAACATATAAAACCGTGCGTCTGCATAACCTGTACGCAATTCTCCCTTTATAAATCCCAATCAACTCCTAACTTTGCGTGAACGTGAACGCGCCTCGACTTCCACTCCGGTAACGGCCACAATTAGCCATATATGGGCAGGAAAACGCACTTCACGTCCCTGATTACACCTGAGTGAAAGTGGATAAGCTCCGGGGAGACGAGATCCACGTCTTTAAACCGCCGCGTGTTCACTGACTGAATGTGCTTGAGTGCTGACGGTGACACATATGTTCAGTATGTACGTAGAGCGCAGTTCAAGGTGGGTGAAGAATCTTTGCCGCCCATCATGAAAAGCACAACAGGAGGTCCCCCTCTTTCCTTAAAAGCGCCGGTTCACTCGACCGGTGATTCATGCAAATCCCGCGCCCACTCGCGGAGATTAATAAGGGATGCCTTGCGTCAATCAGCCTTCGTCAGAAGAACAGATGTCTTTCATCTCTGGACCGGAGAGGTGAGGGCAAGGAAAGGACACCGCATGCTAATCAGTTCCTTAGCTAAAGCCGTCGCCCGAGAGCTTGTGAGCGCGCGGACACACGCACGCGCACCCATGCGCACATGCGCGCGCATCGACGCTGTTTTACGCTCATATGCAGTAGATGTGTGGGCAGACGCAGA
>OMKK01069337.1:11203-25145 GCA_900302305.1 Polymixia japonica
GAAATCTGAGGGAGCAGCGAAAAAAGAAGAAAAAAAAAAAAAAATTGAGGCGGTTTATCAGTCAGCGTGTGTTCAAACGCAGGTCTGTCTGCTGCTGGGGGATAAGTTCCCTTCCCCAATCATGGCCTCCTGCTGCCTCTTAACAGTCAGGACATTAGACAGACAGCAAACACGTCTAATCTGTTTGTGTGCATGCATGTGCGTTTGTGTGTCTGCCTCCCTCACCAACTCAATGTCTGTCTGTACGCATGTGTCTGTTTGTCTGCCTGGCTGTCTGTCAAGAGAGTTGCCCGCATTAAAGCCAAACTAACAGGTGGTGTTATTCAAATGTTTACTTGTGTGTTATCCTGAAAGGCTTCAGTAGCTGCAGGCTGTGTCGGTAGCGGCCTCTCCTCTTCAGCTCTTTCCTAACTTCCGTTTCTGCTTCCTCTTCGTCTGGGTCTGGGTGGGTTTGTGGGGAGGACAGGGGCAAGCCCTCCACCCGGCCGGCTGCTTCCAGTGCATCGGGGAACATGGCTGTCCTTCTGAGAAAGCAACACAACAACATTTAACGCCACAGTGAGTTTCATAACTGTGAAACAGAGCGGCCCATCGTAGTTCTAAATAGAGCTTACATCGCCATGACATATTTGGAAAATTCATACATGTTATACGCATGAGGCAACGCCAATATAACGTGCCAAGCTGACCCTCTAGGTGGAACAGAAAAACAGTCAATAAAAACCTGATCTGACTGGTGTTGCTTCCTCTACTCAAAGCCTCATCAGAGAAGACTTTTCTGCTGAATCATTCTGCTGAGACACAGATAGACTTGAGAAATCACCTTGCCCAGAGGTCATGGCCCCTTCTCTGGCATACAACTAAAGTGGTTATCTATTTAAAGACGGTCTGCCGGCAGCCTAGGGGCTCTGGGGACATTATAGGGAGCCGACATTTGAGCTGCCAGTATGTCCTCGCATTGTCACTGATCCACTCCACAACAAGGTCAGCCAGACTTGGTGTGTGGTGTAGATTTGACTGTCCAGAGAACGGTCAATGGTCAATGACGAGATTCAATACAGGCAGCCCGGTGTGGTCAGAGTCAAAATAACGTAACATAAACAAATACATATGCTCTGCAGGGAAACACATTGTGCTTAGACTGTCACTGTCCTGCTATGGGAGCCAAACGCAAAAGTGGATAAAGTGAATCCAAGAAGAGACCTGTTGTGTTTTCTTCTCCAAACCTCTCTGTCTGTATCATGGGACGTTTGCCACAAGGCTGTGAACATTAAAGAGCTATCGACAAAGAGAGGGTACCTGTCATTCCTAAATGTCCATGACTTTGTAGTCCTGCATTCCACAAGTTCTCTGTTGACTAAAACAAAGAAAACTAGTGCCTGGAGTCTTGTATAAACCAGTGTGCACTGAAAACTGTCCACCGAAGAGTCAATATTTACTGAAACTATTTATTTACCAACTGATAAATGACCCAGATATATGAAACAAAATGTAGGAATTAGAGCAAGCCGAGTTAATATGTTTACCTATTGTACACAATCAACTGACCTGCTCCCACAAGCATATACATGAGTAATTACCAATAATAAACCAGCAATGATTGTTTTTCCTGACTTTTTGGCTGATCCTATGGCGAATTATGTCAGTGATTGCAAGAAAAAAATAATCATAACCACTCTCCTTTCTGCAAATGAAACAATTCTGAATAGATCATATGCATAAAATTAATTCTTCAATAATTTTCGTCTTTCAGCCTTACAGTATTTGCACAATATGTTCACTACTTATAGACAGAAAAAAACTATTTTGCATCCATACCATCAACCACCAACATTTACTCACTTATTCAACATCACTACCATTACTATCTCTACTGTATCAGCTGCAACATCAACAACCGGTCAGGCTACAGCGGTAGTAGCTGCAGGGCAAACACACGAATCAAATTTCATTTTCATTCAAAAACTCACTTACATGCAAGTCGTCGGCCACTTTGCTCGGCTCACCTCAGAAGTAAACTTCTCACAACTTTGTTTGTGCGTGAGAAAAAAGGATGCCCATCGGTGTGACAACTCTCACTAAGTTTTCCATGAAACTTTTGAATGTTTTTTGTTGTTTTTTTTTATCCAGGAGGCTTATAGATACACGTTCATCTGTGTATAGTTGGGTACACTAAGTTGAAAACACAAGACAAACACTATGCGGGGTCGCCTCTCTCACGTGTAAGGACTACGTGTTCTCTCTCCCACTACTCGGAGGTTTCTCCTCACCTCTACGGGCGGAGACGCAGTGGGACGGGATTCCCGATATCTCTCTGACGTCACGATGACTCCGCCCAACCGCAGGCTTGCTTGCGGACGTCACCCCGGCAACGTGAATAATAATAAGGAATCACACACGTTGATCCGAAGATGTTGTGGTTTAAATAACCGAGATGGCAAAACGCGCCGTTCGGCCCTAATGGAAACCCTCGTCCGCTAAAAGGGGGGAACCAAACATGGCGGAGCGTCTCGCACATGGTATACAACTATCTAAAATTAAAATGTTCCTGAATGTCCGTGTTAGTCATTTACCAGGGTGGTCATAGACAACACGTACAGGAGCTAAGTTATGCAAGATCCTCATGAAACGCATTACCGGCATCGTACAACACCATACTGCGCATGTGCGAACGGGAACATCTACTAAACAAAAGTGTTTTTTTAGTAGTTTAAAGATGTGTCTAGGTCTCATCCAGCTATCAGTAGCTTCCTAAGACCTTCAATATTACGCTGTGTGCCTAAATCAAAATAAGCCCCTCGCAGAAAAAAAGATAGTGGAACGAATGCAAGACACTCTCATTGACTCCCATTAAAGAAATAACCGGTGTAGTCTTCTTAAAGGGGTTTTAAGAGAAAACGGAAGTAGCCAGGCGTGGTCTCTCAATTCGCCTGTATACTTTCTGTCTGTACGGACCGCTTAGGTTGCTGCTGGGCTATATTTGGGCAGTAAACACATGCCTCCCCATACACTAACCCAACCCAACCCTGACCACAACTTCAGAACGGAATGTTGACAAAGCAATTAAGATTTTGTACAAAATCTAATGCGTGAATGGTAAACAGATCAAGCAACCAATTCAGTGTTAATTAATGCAATTAAATGATCTTCATAACCATGGGAATTAAATCACAATTGCCACCAGTCACAAAGTAAGAGAGATGTAGAGCTGGAATCAAAAGGGGAACGTCTGTGGTAGAGATGTAGATGTCTTGGATGTTTTAATGCTTTTCTGGCAGGCTGTGATAGTTTCAACATCCTTACCAGTCTTTGTTTTCTCTGTTGACAAGAGAGTGGGCAGCCAGACCAAACACGTCTTGCAAATCAAGTCAGATGTGCCATACATTTTAAAAAGTTGAACCTTAGCTGGCTACATCTGCTATGCTTTTAATTCTGTATTTTATGTAAATTTTATTGTTGTGAAGCACTTTGGGCTACAATTCTTGTATGAAAGGTGCTATACAAATAAAGTTTATTATTATTATTATCATGGCTACAACAGCTGAACCGTGACCTCCTAATAGGTGAAAGCAGTCAAGTGAAAATTACATATGCACTATGCTAGGTCTATGCACAGCAGCCTATTGGGTAAATGCAAAAAAACAGGAAAAACCCTTAGTTGGGGCACTCTACATAGACTATAGTTTCACTCTCACTCTCATACGCACGCACACACACACACTTGCAGTTCAGGAGATGTAAGTAATTACAACAATTTAATCTAATCAGTGCGCTGAGATAGCTGGAGTTAAAGTGTATAAATGATTAGACCTGTGGCCTAAACATAGCCGGTACTTTTCTGATAAAGAGTCGTCATGAGGGGATGATCGCTGACTACTGAAGCGCAGTAAAGCTCGCAGGTGTCTGCCCTGACCAGCTTCCAGCTTATAAAGCAGCTCAGTGCAGATTTCTAGGTGGCAAATCAACTCCACAAATGACTACACCGTCTCTCCTGTGCTGTTGATACACCAAACATTTATGATGCAAGACCTGCAATTCAAATTAGAATGCCTTTTGTGTTTAAACTGCATTTCTCTGTATTTTTAGACTTTTAGTTTACAGAAGTTGCCCTGTCCCTAGCCTTGCATATTATTAACCTAGTCACACTGGATGTCATGCAACTTCAGAAATTATTTCTGGATAGGCCAGGGAGAGGGTAGCCTCACAAGCCAAATATGTCTCACAAGTTTATTACAGTGAGTTGATTAAACTGTGAATAACAACTCTGGCCTATCCAGAAATAATTCCTAAGGTTGCGTATCATTCAGTGCGAATAGGTTACACAGATTATTTATACTTCCTCAATCAATAACACCATCTGGTGAATAAGAAAACATGTTTTCCCCTGAACACACCTGGTATTGGTGTGAAGTAAACATTTTCTTGTGAAATGATACGGACCCCATATCGCTTCACCAATCAGTTTACTGAGCAGTACAAACGCATCATGTCAGCCAACAGGCTGATCAAGTATCTTACACAGCTCATGTTTCTGGTTGTAATCAAAAACACTGGGAGAGTATGACTAGTCCCTCCTTCAGGTCGAATCGAATGAATATTTAATGGCAGTGGAAATTCCAGAGCTACTGATGTTAATGTGTTGTTTAGGGAAATTAATTCCATACACCAAATAAAGGTCGCTTTTAAAACACCTTTGTCCAAGTACTTTAAAGTGGCAATCTCAAAGATCTCCATTTCGTTGTCTTTGGCGGCACCTATGGTGAAAAGCGGTAATTGCAGGTGTGTTTTTGGACCTCACTTCAAAGGAAAAACGCGTCACTAACGTGATTTGAATGCGTGGCGGGAGAGTCGCCACAGACACCCGGTTCTTAATACTCATAACACTGCAAATGCAAGGGCTTTCATCAGTGGGACATAGGCTCAATCACCATCGTGTTACCTCATTCAGTGATAGATAGTGACTTAACAGACCCATTTATTTAAATGAAAATCATCTGAGATCTTTGAGATTGCCACCTTAAGGAACCACGGGTGCACACATTTTCAGTATGAGCAGTCTCTGAGAAAATCGATCCCCTACAGCTGGCAGCGTTAGAGCCACGCTCTACTCGTTGAGATACAAAGGTTTGTTGCGCTGATAAGAGAGATGCTAGACTAATTCCGTGGTATCAGATGACAAATGTAGTTACAATGGTTAAAGTATAAAAAGAGAATTTTGCAATTCTTAGACTCTGCCACTGTACTTTTTTCCAGGTCTGTATTCTGCATGGCATCGCCTCAACCCAGTGATGTCTGCTTCTTCTTCTCCGCTGACAGACAAGAAAACAATACATAAACCAGCAGAGAAAATGATTGGAGGGTTCTCACTTTACTGAGCTTGGAAATTTGCTGAGCGTTGGCAATCAATGAACTGCACAAGTTCATTGAGTTCCCTATACATTTCCAGATTGGAGCAAAGTACTGCCACAAAACCATGCGTTTTTACCATGGAGGATATTAAGATGGACATGACCTTACAAAGGCTATGTGGTCATGGATGGAAATGTCCAAAGAATAGTTTGCTCAGAGAAAATCGTTTTAAAGAACTCGTCAAAGTGTTCATCCGTCAAAAGATTTCTGAAGTACATGAACAATGTCTTCTTCAAACTTCAGAAATCTGTTGTGTGTAAGATACCACCTCAATCTCAAAATGCATAAACATATACTGTATATAGGTACCACTGCAGTCGACTAATCTAGGTTCCCCAATTCTCAGGGTTCATTTCATTGGCCAGCACGGTGGTGCAGTGGTTAGCACTGTCGCCTCGCAGCAAGAAGGTCCTGGGTTCGAATCCCCGGCCGCCCAGGTCCTTCCTGTGTGGAGTTTGCATGTTCTCCCCGTGTCTGCGTGGGTTTACTCCGGTTTCCTCCTGCCATCCAAAAGACATGGTTAGGTAAAATTGGAGTCTCAACATTGCCCTTAGGTATGTGTGTGAATCTGTGTCGGCCCCTCCATGCTACAAGCCACTGTCCCAAGTGAACCAGTCACTTGTTACAAGAGATTCAAAAGAATACACAGCACTGTCTTTACTTACCTCCTCTAACATCCTAACATAGGACTCCTTCCCTATTAGGACCTTTTCCTCTTCGTAATGTCTCATGTTCAGCTTTTAAGGCAATTCCTATTCTTAACCTCGTTTTACAACATCCCTCACAGTGTGTGGTTACCCCAAATAACTTCAGCTTACAAGTCAGCTGTAAGATTTTCTCCCCATACTGCTAAGTCAGCATCCCCAATAGGTTGACAATCACAAATCAACTCCTCTAAAACATTAACCACTGGTTATGCTTAACTCCCTCTATCAAAAGTATAATAATTATACACCACAGCAGGTGTCACCCAGATGATGTTAGGGTCAATGTTGTTGTGTTGATGTGTCGAAGTGGGTCTTCGGATCATGAGAGGACACTGGCCTGTAATGTAGTGCCGCTTCTCAAATGTGGGTCACAAGACTCAGATTCCCTCACTGTGTTCTATGTGTAACTGTGTGACTGTCTATGTAAAGTGAGCTTGGGTACCTTGAAAGGCACTATATAAAATAAATGCATTATTATTATTACCCATATTTGTCTGCGTAATTGAACGTTAAATTTTTTTGTTGAATATTTGAATCAAATGTGCTCCGTCTTTTTTGGTAAGCCATTAACTGTTACATTATTAGTTTATGTTATCAGGACTTTTTATTTAGCTCATCCTTCCTTCAGTGGCCTCCTACTCATCTTGATTCCATCATTTTGATCATTTAGTGGGCCAGGAAAACACAACATGTCAATTAAATTATCTTTCCAGGTGTTCCATGGCTGTAAGAACCATGATACAAACAAAGTTTCAAGAAAGTATTAGGTCATAGCAAAGGATGGCTCTTCTCCACTCTGGTGCATCATGGGTAATCCTCCTTTTCCCTTCTGTATGGCAGGCCAAGCGAGCCAGAACAGCTAATTAAAGGAGGCAATAAATTACCCTACACATTGACATTGACTTCCAATGAATAACTTTAAGCTGATTTGGACCTCTAAGCTGAAAAGTTTCATGCCACTGCCTTCTCTACACAGTCTTTTCATGTTGTAGTCGCACATGATCTGAGAAACTAGAAATGTCCAGGCCACACTTCACTGGCTTGTCAAGAGGTTGGAGAGGCCAACCTGGCAACCCAGCTCATAATTAGGCGTCCCGTCGCCAAAATAAAGAAGCGATGCACACATTTTACCTGAGTGACAATTTATATTCTTATTTGGAGATTCTGCCTCTTTTCTGGAGGAACTGAAAACCCCCTGGCCATTCTTTGGGGACAAGGCTTTACAAGTTGACTACCAATCAGGTTTAATAAGGGGTTGGTCATGCATTGAGAAGAAGCTCATGTGCTGTCACTGTTGATTGTGCTGGCGCTTGTCCCTGGGACCTTGATGAAACTGTGCGGCAAGGTATCAAAAGCAATTAAGAGAAGCCTGGTGCTGATGCAGTATTAATGACACTGACACACTCAGCGCCAGTGTTCTTATGAGTTTGTTCAGTATATCTCAGAAACCTTACTAGTATTTTGTGAAAATTTTAAGTCAATAATTATTACCAAGAGCATTGTAAATAAATTTTCTCAAGGGCAATTCATATATATGATGGGAGTAGAGAAATTGTTTAATAAGGCAGAAAATGGCCAGAAAGTTAATCAAACTATGTCTCACAAGATAATTTAATAGCCTCATTATCCAATCTCCATTGCATTTGCACTGCTTGTATTTTTACACATTTTGTTGTGGTACAAAAAAAAAGAAAATCAACAGTGACATTATTGGGGATTATTTGTTAGAATCTATCAAAAAGTCATTTATTCTTTAAAACTAAAAAGAAGATCCTGAAAAAAAAAAGTAAAAAAAAAAAAATGTTACGGTAGAAAAATCAAATGAGAGAAAAATCAACTGCGCAAAAGGCTTTTTTGTGCTAAATGGCAAACAAATGTTTAACGTTTTGTATCGTGTTACTAAAATGTTGGTTGTAGTGATGGTTTTACACACTATTTCTTCATTGAGAATTTTGTCCCAATTGTCAATAAAGCTGATAGCAGGACCACTGCAACGAGATTTTAAGTTGTATGACAGACTCTGTATGCAAGTAGTGAACATGTGCACATAGTGGAATGTGTGACACTGATCCACGTAGGAATATCATTGGAACCCAGTTCCTGAGGCTTCAAAGACAAAATAAATGATCACTCTGACACTACTGTAAGTGTCTTCTTTAAGAGAGTGCTCTGAGTGGGGAATCTCCTGACCAATCTGCTACCTGACTTGCATAGTAAAATTATATATGAAAGGTTCATATATAATCACACATATTGAACCTATGAAAAGTTGAACAAATATTTGCCAGTTTGCACCATTTAAGTCAAAAAAAAAAAAAAAAGGTGTGCACTCCTTTTATTTGAATCATAACTTCCATCACATTTTCTCTTCCTTTAAATACAGTACTTTGTGTAGATGTCACCCAATCTCAGACAAAAAGTAATTGCAAGTTTTAATTATTTATGATGCAAAAAAGTGCTAAACCCGGGTCTAGGTACAGTAAGTTCACATTGGCTACTTGAAGAAGTTAAAAAAACAAAAACAATTTGGGTCAGCAATTCCATAAAGAAAAAAACAAAACAAGGGAAAGTGATGCCAGCCAAAGCTGTTTTTCAATGTCTAAAAATAAACTTTTCCTGAAAAGTTTCAACTGTGGAGATAATTGCTGCCTGAGCAAAGCATTTATTCTTTGGTAAAGGTCACCCAATTTATAACAGCATGAAAGGTGGTCATCGCTCATTAGGAGAAGCTACGCTATCCAATCTAGCCTGGCATGGGTGACACTGCGTTGGCATTTCAGATCAAACACACCTTAGAACCCGACTAGGCCCGCCGATTTCACAAACTAATGGTCCAAAAATACCACAGTTGGCCTTAATTGCAGAATAATCTATTGCCAAGACATTTCCTCACCAATGCACAGCATAAAATGCCCAAGGCCTTTGGATGAATCCCATGAATACATCTCCCAAAGTACAAAGAGACTTCCCTGTTCTTTGTGTTTCCCCTCCATCGCCTCTCTTTCACCTGTAGGGGAATTATGTGGGGGAGTTCACATGGTAGTGTTCAAACACCTTATGGGCATCCATTGTTGTACTTTTAACTATTTCCTACTGCTCTATGTTTGACAGAGAGAGAGAGAGAGGGCAAGGGGTGAGATGGGGGCGAGAGAGAAAGAACAGAAGAGAAATAGACAGAAAGAGCGAGGAGAATGGGAGTCACAGTGTGTCAGCAGGCCGCTGAGATGCACGCCATCATATTCTGTGCCCAGACACCTCGGAGAGCACAGTAGAGAGCAATTATTCAAACATCTGTCATTCATTCCGGCTAAAAGTAGATGTAATTCTGTGAGCATATTGAAACAGAGTAAACAAAAACACTGTATAAAACATGATTTGCCACCCTCCCGACTAATAATCCTCAAAGAAATGGAAATCTCTTTAGTTCTAGCTTTGATATTCCATAGTTCTTGGTTTCTAAGATGCCATTCCAAGTGCCTGCAGGCTAGAGTTTCTGGAGCTGTGCTCAGTCTCTGCAGCACTGGCAGCTTGGGAAATGAAGTGATTTTTAAGGTTTTTTAGTTTTAAGCATACATAAATTAATGAGCCGAGTGCAGCATTTATTGAGACATGAATCCGCGTGAGCTGATCCCCCGATGCTGCGGCCATACAGAAGCTGTCAGAGCAAATCACTGCTGGTACACTTGCTGAGGAATCCATTATTCTAACGTGCAGTTGCCCTTACGCCCAATAGGAGGAGCTGTTGACTCACCGCCTAATGCCGAAAGGCCATCTAAACTTTATCCAGTCAAAGAGGTGAAAGTGGCGTGTTGTTCTGTGAGATACTGGTCTGTCAGAACGCCCTCGCACTCTTGGGTTTTACCAACCACAAGCCGGGCGGACCATGACCAATGCGGTATAAACAAGGCCCACACTTAAAAGTTGATGCCCCTCCGGATGTAGTTAGCATTCTTCAAATCCTCTTTCTGCAGTTTCTCTTATGTTGGAGCACATATATGTATATTCACGTACACACGTACTCACCTGCTTACTGGAGAGTAATCATAATGAAGCAAATCAACATGCCTTCAGGAAGCAACGCGGGGAGAAGTAATTAAGAGTATCTCAAGCATCGCGATACCACTCAAGAGAACCTCGTTATCTCCTAACCTCTTACGCATATCTGTAACGTGACGTGAATACGCATAACTGGATTTATGAAACCTTTCCAATAAATCATCCCAGAGTGACACTGATGCCCTTAAATGTAAGATTCAGTACGAGTATTTGCTCGAGCTAATCAGGGCGAGATGCTTAAGGACATCCTCAAACGTCTCGGATTTCAATCCTATATCATCGTCCTGGCTGGCAGCATGAATCACACCCTCGAATAGTTTTCACTTGAATACACCTTGAATTGAATTAATGAGGAGGGTCTTCACTGCGGCACTGCGATGCGAAGACTACAGCGAATGGAGAGCAGCATTCACTGGGGACTGCTGGCGGTTTAATTAGTCTGTGTTTACCTCTTTGTGTGACGCCCAAGAACTTCATGCACATTCAAAAACGCGCGCACACACACACACACACACTCTCTCTCTCTCTGTGTCTCACACTCACACTCACACACACACACCCAAACAGCTGTAAAACAGTTGAATTATGAATGCTTCCTATCTACGACCTCGTAGGAATAGCAACTCCGTTGGAAGGAAACACTTGACAGAATGCAACTTCTGAAAGAAAAGCACTTGCCATATCGGGGTTTCTTTATGAGAGAGGGAGAGAGACAGAGAGCGAGAGCTGGCAAGATAGGGAAAGGGTTTGGAGTGAGGCGCACCGCCATTTGTCATGACGCTGTTCTATCGAGGGATCAAGTCAGCGTGGAAAAGAAGTCTAGAGATGCACTGCCCAGGAGAGACAGCATCCTAAGTGGATGAGCCAAGCAGACAGACGCTAAAAGCACAAATTTACCTTTCACCGCCTTTCAATAACATCATCTGTATATTTTTTATCGAAGCAAAGCAGTGTGACTTCTGCAGTCTATACCACCGGCAGTTATTAGAAGTACTGTTTACAAAGACCTCCAAAGAGGAGCAGGTGTGAACTCAACACTAGATATAAAAAAATAATGCACTTGCAGTACTAGCGTCTGCACTCTTCCTGTCATGCTTGACAAAACGTACAGACTAAGTGGGCTGGAGGCCTTATGTCTAACATGCACGCACAAACCCGCTCTCGCGTGCAAGACATACGAGTTCCTTTCCTCTCAAACCGCTCCTATTAATAATGAATGCCAGGACAAATACATACATACCGAAAGGGTAGTCGCGTAGGTCCACAACATACTCATTAGCTATTATTAATTCAGGTATGCTGACGTGTGTGAACGGTAATGTCTCAAACAACTCGACGCCTGAGGAGACGGAGGAGGCTGATGACAGCAAATCATGTGTAATAGACCTTTGCTTCCCAGACAACAAGAGAAGAGAGAGTGCTGACAAATAGCCCAACGGAGGTGCATTAGGAACGCCTGACTGGGCTTTTGGGAGGAACTTCCAGTCCCGGCCGCGACGGGCACTCTGTAAAAAACGAAAACGACCCTCCGTGGTGTGCTGTGTAACTGCTTATGTATGGATCCAGCCAAACACACGCGTGAACGCGCGACGAACGCCTCTCCAGCTGAACATCGTTAAGATGATCTCATAGGTGCGTTTTACAGTTAAGCGTGACGCCGCCGTGTGTAATTGTTTCTCGGGCGTCAGAAATGGCCTTATGTTAGGTTTATAAACCCAGGTTTCGGCGCAGCTGAGAGGAACGATGGCAGGCCTCGGAGAACATGGCCTCCAGGCACAAATGGGCACAAGCTTAGAAGTGGACCACTTGTCCCTCTGTGTGTATGTGTATCCGAGTGTGTGTGCCTCTGAGGATGGATGATACAGCTTGGCAGGCTCAAGGGTGTTTATACAACTAGAGGCCACACTTGGCTATATCTGTAGTTTTCTCACACATACACATTCAGACACACACCCATGCAAAACACATTCCCAGAGTACATTTACATAAAAAGCCATTCTCTCTCTTTAAAGATTTTTATAATCAAAAATATCATCCAAGCATTTACAGTGTATTACAACAAATGATTCTATGCAACTGTTAACAGCCTTTACAGAAAATGAAGAAATATATCCATTTTGATCTATTTTACAAACCAGGAACACCAAAGAGAAGACAGAGGCCAGAGGGTTTGGAGGTTCAAAGTGTTCAGTTAGACCCTGATAACCTCCCTGGGGAGCCCCGTAGTCCTGGCCCAGACTGACAGCACACTGAGCCAATCACAGAAGACTCTCAGAAGATACAATCCCACCCATGTGGGTTTAAACTTAAATAACAATCCAGTTGAAATTGGTGCTCCTCAGTGACTCCTAGATAGTCATTATATCTAAAAATATTTTGCAGACAGGGAAAACAAGTGTCCAGGTTAATGAAGTCTCTGTCACTATGATGATGTGTCAACATTTCCGTGACCATGGAGATACTGGATATACTTTATGGCACCCACGCAGAGTCCCTGAACTCTTCATGTAACATCCCTCCCCAATCTGACATCTATGCTGAATTCCTTTGTGTCCTCTGAAGACTAAGTATAGTCCGCTGTGTCTCCAGTATCACCTCCAAGGGTGAGGGCTTCACACGGTTTCCTCCATATCTCCATAGTGTCCTCCGTGTTGTCCTGTGTGCCTGCCGTCTCGTCCACGTCCCAGCAGTGTGTCCCGTGGAGTCTATGTGCTCTTGATGCCCTGGAAGCCACAGAAGTTCCAGCGTTTCTCCAGACTGGCTCCGACCCCTGTCAGCTCCTGTCTGAAGGTGCAGGGCAGCCGAGACAGCAGGGCCTCCACCTCGCCAGGGTTAATCTAGAGACACACACACACACACACAGCAGGCGGTAGTTAGTCACAACTCAAAAGGATTATTAACACTTACACGCTCACGCCTCTACCGTTCACCCTCATTATACTCACACACAATCCTGGCTCTCACACATGCATTGAAATCTGAGGATCTTAAGTGAATTTACAGCAAAAGGGCAACGGAATCCTTAAACCGGTTCAGGGCGGTCTGAGGCTCATCAGTAAAGCCTAGCGGGAGCCAGTGGAGAGTCACATCCACTAAAAGGCCCGAACTTGTCAAGCGATGAAGAGAAACTCGTGCTCCGACTGGCCGGAGTCGACTGGGGGCGGCAAAATCTCCAGTCTTGAACCCTTTCACGCTACAGGATAATTAAGCCGACCGCTGGCCCCCGATCGACCCCGGTCTCCCCGACCGTCAGTCTGGACCTGCAGTCGGGGGAATCATCCTCTCGTGAGATAGCCCCTTTAGTTGCTGTAGACAAGCCCCAGTTTTCTTACTGTGTTAATAACTAGATTGGTGAAGCCCTGCGCTGATGTCAGGTTGTATTACAGTCCATCATGGAGATAGAACTGGTGTGTCATCACAGACAATGAAGCTGTGTGTGTGGAGCTGCTAGATAAGCAGAGGATGGTGCTTGTTGTTGGGGAGTCTAGCCAGTACTATTGACAGAACTCTGTGGGCTGTTTGATGTGTGTTGCGGAGAGTCGGTGCGGGAACAACAGACGCAAAGACAAACTCAGACAGACAGACAGACACACACAGGGAGACACACAGGGAGACACAGACAAACTCAGACAGACAGACAGACACACACAGGGAGACACACAGGGAGACACAGACAAACTCAGACAGACAGACAGACACAGGGAGATACACAGAAACTCAGAAATACGAAGACAAACTCAGGCGGACAGACACACACAATTGTATGCATA
>OMKK01069368.1:0-10053 GCA_900302305.1 Polymixia japonica
ACACCCCGCATACATATGTGTGTACACAGACACACAGACACACAAACACACAAACACACAAACACACACACACACACACACACACATGCGTGCAAATGCACAGACGTCTGCTGAAATGCTGCCGCACATTTGTATAAGCACCCTTCCTTTCATTTGGTCTTTCTCTATCTCACACACACACACACACACACACGCACGCAAACACACACACACACACACACACACACGCACACACGCACACACGCACACACGCACACGCACACACACACACACACAGACACACGCACAGACATATCTCCAACTGTAGACTGTTGTGCATTCAGGGTTTGAGACAGTGAATGTGTCAGATCAGGGTTTTAATTAAACCTTCTCTGGCCAGTCATGTTGCAGGAACAACAAAAAGCTTTTTACTAGATGATTGTTTGGCACTCTACAAAGCTTTCTCATTTGAAAAACAGCAAGAGACATTTTTAGAGTATACAGTAGGAGCAACCAAAACAATACTTCTGCTTGACTGGAGCTACTGTTGTTCTCATCTTCTAAAATATGTATGGTGTTAGAAAATAGATCTTTTTTTTTTTTACTTTGATTGCATAATTTCCAAGTCATCTGTCTGGGTTACTCATATCTATGGGTTACCTAGATATCTTTACAATGTTATATAAACAAAAGGAGGTAGGCCACATATTGTCCACATACCTATCCATGCAATTACAAAATGTCAAAGCAATTGCCGCATTCCTTCAGATGCTCCATTGAGGACCAGCCTGTTGCTTACATACAGAAATATCTCTGCTGCCAGATGAAATTCTCATATCTTCAAAGAGACAAATATTGAGCAATGAAGAAAATTGGGGTAAGGTCTTAATCGTCGTTTTCAAAACCCTTGGATTTTTGCCCAATCTTTCGATTCTTTGATGCACGTGAACACTCTGCTTTCTTGCGGTTTTTGGAAACTGCACATGTCAGGCGGACGGTCCTTTTGATTTTATTGTGCACGTGACTAAACTATTTACCTCGGGAAACACTGGTGTATTCACGTCTTGTCCGTGGAGCATCCAGCAATTAATGCCAAGAATCATGTAGATGCATCTATTGAGTAATTGCATTACTAATTGTACATGTGTACGGAATTATTGTATTATTGGCATTAACCTACAATTCCCAATAATCGGTTCTCATGGTCATGTAGACGCATTCATTGTGCGAAATTGTCGCGCCGATTCATTTTGAAAGAGCAACGGCCAATGGCGAAACTCCAACACTTGGCCGACCAATGGTGTAACTTCATCACTCGGTCAGTGAGTCAGTGAGTCAGTGACGGACAGACATTTGAGGTTTATAGGGCTGGCCCCGCCGTTGCGGTCCTGCCAAAAATATGAAATCACCAAAGGTTTCTAATGTGACAAAAGTGATGTCTGAACTACTAAGTCTGTTTTCTCTCTCTCTCTGTATACACTCTTGTTTTCTTCTCACCAGCTCCAGTTGACTTGACCCTAAACAGGACAGTAAATGTGTGCCAGATCCAAGGTCAGCCTGTAGCCCGACAAGAACAAATCGGAGTGGACAGGACAGGCCCCTCTACACCACCGGTCATACAACGCCAGATTGCTGTAATTCAAACATCCTCGGCATCTGTCTCGAAGCATTAGCGCAGTACACTGCTCGGGCGCGCTGCGAGTGCGTTGCGCTGGATAATGCTCGACTGCATATGTGTCTGGCTGCTCGAGTTATCCGCTAGGCTCTTCTCCACTGTCTCAAATGCCAGCAGAAGCTGTGAGCTAAGTATCGCGAGGGCGACAATGATTTGACAGGGATGCTCTGACAGGCTGTGATAATGAACAGTCCTTGTCGTGGAGCAGAGCGGCCCGGTGGTGGTTCGCTGTTACCGGGTTCTCCGGGGTCATCTCTCGAGTCTCTGTCTCGGCAAGAAGAGCGGGCCAACGTAACGTCTGACGGGGGGAAGGTAGGGCCGGGTCGCTTGCGTAAGAACCCGGTGTCTCTGAACTGCGGGTTAAAGCGAAACCTTAACGGTAAGCCGCGTGTCCAAACGCGCGTGTTTAATGCATAGCATGCATGTGAGTGCGTGTAAAAGATAGGGTGGGACAGAGAGAGAGAGAGAGAGAGAATTTCTCCTGTATTCTTCACCTGTCCTTGCCCCACAAATTAATATAACACCCTATACACTCATGCTATCAATGTAACCTTCTCCGTTAGCCAGGCAGTGTGTTATTGTTTTTCTCCCCGAAAGCCATTCCTATGGGTTAATTTGTGGATTGTCGGCAGGGGTGGTTGGATGCTTTCAGTAATTGCTTCTGCTTAAAAAAAGAGGTAGTATTATACAGTAATGAAATTGTCTTCTTGATGCTCTCATTGTTAGGGGAATTTGCTTAATGTGACACCTATGTCCCATATGTCCTTAAAATGTCAACCATGAAATATCTTCTACTTGACATTTTCAAATGCTTTGGCATAATTATGCGGTTGCACAGAATTTTACCCAGAACAAGGATTGTAATCACCAATCTAATGGGACCCAAGGGACCATAAGCGTGAGTCACTGACACTGTTTCATCTGTTCTGGAATGATTACAGCATCGATTGCCGCCATAAATTCCTGATAAACACTACATTAACAGCACGAGCCGGCGATGAAAATGTTGTATATTGCAGAGAGGTTGAGTTCAAGAAGCCAAGCTCTGAAACAGCGGCCGTACCTGCAGTAGTGAGATTACCATGGCAGCAACACATCCCAGTAGAACACGGGTGCACTATGATATGGTCATGAATATGGATGAGCCATGATAACATGGCCTACTGTGGGCTAAGTGCAGTGGTGACCTAGTATTCTCACACCCACTGACTTATAGCACACAGAGGTTGGATGTGGAAAAGACATAATACTAGCTCTAATGTTTTATTTACACCTCTCAGCTCATCTCCAGTTGGGCTGTTAGGGCGCTCAGAGGCTCCCATTTTCTCTGGTTTCCTCTCTTCCCTACTGCCCTCTGCTCTCATGATCTCGTTTGCTTTTCCTTGGGTCTAGCACTCTGTGCACTGCAGTACTTTTCATTTCGGGGCGTTCGAAGTGCAACTATAAACATTTACAACATCTACATATAGAGCACCCAACGCGTGGACGCCTTGCTGCTTATAGACTCTAATGGGGCTCATGTTAAAATTAGCAGATTATTATACCTTTTTTATTATACCTTATTTTGACACACCTTTACCCTCGCAAGAGTTGAACATTGCATGCGACTTTTGTGAAAGCAAGAAATGTGTGTGTATATTTGTGTGATCTTCTTCAAAGCTAGCCCCCAATTTCTGCTTATGCAGACATCTATCTAGCTGGAACTACCAAGTTACTATGGAAACTTTGCCACGAGAACAGATCTTTGAAGCCTATCGCTTGATCAGAACAAACTGGCCGCCCCTGCATCTCCCTGAATTTTTTAAAAGTTGTTTTTATTCATCTCTTTATTGAACAGGCCACACAAGAGGGTCACACACACACACATTCACTTCTGGCTGTGGAGGATTATTGTCAAAGTCAAACCCACACTTGCACACACAAGCGCTTACACTCACACACGTACACACACGTAGAAAAACACATCTACGACCACACATGCACACACACAAACACACGCGTACATCCACATACTGTACATACAAAAGCACGTACGACCACACACACACACACACACACACAGCTGACAACACCTCTGGCATACCTCTTAGCTGCCTCCCGCTTTAGTGTATGAATTAACAATGAGTTTTCCCCATGTCGAATGCCTATAGAGCGTGTGTTTGTGCATGTGTGAGAAGAGAGAGACACTAGTGTTGTGACACAAACACAAGAGAACAGGCCATCTCTTTCCAAGACCACGAGAGATGTGCACCCGTGGACTGGCGATGGTGGAGCGGAGTCCCAGCCTACAGCTACCCCATGAAACAAAACAAAACACGGAATTTTTTAGTGTATGCTGTGTGACAGGTATTGTGTTTCTGCAATAGGCGGACTTGACAGCGTACACTTCCAATCCACAAACCCTATGCCCCGTCCCCCACCTAAAATTTGCTGATGATGCAATACAGTCGTGTAGCTCACAGGAAATTTCCTGCCATATTTTCTTCGTGTCTCGTCTAAAACGATGGCGAAGTCGCCGCTAACGTGTGGCGGCACAATCCGTCGTCTCTGTCTCTGTCTGCCTCTCTCCTCTTGTCCCGTCCTCCCGTCCTTTACTGCGAATCTCCCGGCGAGACAGAAACTGTCTCCCTTTGTTGGACTTAACGAGGACCGGGACAGGCGGGAGGCCGCTATCTGAGAGCTGACGCGATACTCCTGAAAACCGACGCGCTGACAGGATAAAGAACACGTGAGAGGAAAGGGACAGACGGAGGAGCCGCTCGAGAGAAACGGAGCAAGATTGCAGCCGATTGAAATATCACATCGAGTGTGTGACGGTTGAGCGAGTGTGTGTCGGGACGTGTGTGTGTGTGTGTGTGTTGACACCGGGACTCGACGAGTTGGTGAATAAAAACATGAGACGTGGGTCTGGAGTTTGCAAGAGAAAATAGATATCATCATCATCTTCATTATCCATTGTGTTTACAAATGTGCTCACGGTACAATCTCACGGTGACACTCCCACTCCTGGTGCAGTTGTCAGATTCACATATACAGACATCCACCCACAAGCATCGTATCAAAGGATTCCTACTCATAGATACATCTCTGTCATATATTATGTAACATCTGTTAAAACATGTGACTCATCGTACGGTCATTCTTTGCACAGGCCCGTGATATCTACACACAGACACCACTTTGCGGACACACCAGTGCCGGAGAAAGAACTCATTGAAACGACCACATATAGGAATATCCAATACTCCAAATGACTTGTGTTGCTCTGACGGCATCGCCGACTGCAGAGAGGATTTGACTATTTAGAGGTCACATTAAAACCCAAAAGTTTAGAAGTGTAGTCCCGGCTGTGTCGTCAGTCTACCGGGGACATTGTCACGCATCAGATGCGTCTTCCCATGAAGCAAGGTGGGTGGTCCTCATAAGAAGCGCTGTTATTATCGGAATCCATCTTAAATCCACAGAGTAAGATCACCGGTCGTCCTTCACAGAGTTTAGACTTTGGCTGGAGTTTGGTCCATCTGTGCTTTGAGTCGAGTTCATTTTTACCAAGTTCCACTTGCTGATGGTTATCCATTCAGTATTTCATTTCAATTCATTCAGAGTTGCAGTTTGTTTTACATTAATCAGTGTCCTAGTGTCAGCATATTTGTCATTTTATTAATATCCATCAGTAGCAGCCAACTGACACTTTTGTCCTTATTGTCCAGTAGCTCTGTACAGATACACTATGAATACAAAACTTTTATAAGTCTAGAAAAACACAGATTTCACCTGCAGCTACTGCTTATTTACAGAGAACTTTGTTTTCTTTTTTTGCTTCATTAAACTTTTTTTTTTAACTTTAAAACCACATTGGCAGGGTTGTTAATATTACAGTATGATTGCATAAAAACCATTACTTCCCCATATTTCTGGAGAAGAAAAAGAATTCCTAATCAGGTCATTCGCAGTTCACACTCTCCACCATGAAATAAGCAAAGCGCAAAATAAAATGTTTTTTAATGTGTTTACCACTTGCCAGAGAAAAAAAACTGAACTCGTCCAACAAGAAGAACAAACAGATGACAGCTTAGCATAGAAGACTGTTTTGTTTTTTTTAGTTGTTTTCTTTTTAAAGGCAGTCCTTTCCTTAGCCTTCAAGGCATGAGTAGTTTTATACAGTAACATAGCTCGGGGCTGAGCTCCATGCCAGCAGAGTGGAGCGTGTCCTCTCTTTGCTCATCTCAAGGTGGTACGCGCTAGTCTTTATACTCCGATTCACTCTAAAGACACTCTGAAGATGCTAAAAACAGAGACCGAGTCTTCTTCTGAACTGATACATTAGGCGCTAAAACTAAAGCCAGTTCAATGTTAAAGGGTGACCTCATTATCCATGTGGAAGCATGTGCAGTAGTGCATTCAGAAGCTATCACTAGGAAGCGGTGCTGTTCTCAAAAATGCACAATCATGGTTCAAAAAGGCAGATGGAACCATTTGTTTTTGCATGCACTGAATCCCAGTTTGAATCCCAGCTGCATTCTAAATGTGCTGCTACATGTACTGGGAGAAACATGTTTTTGTCTTGCCATGACAATGTAAAAACAGGTCATTATAAATATCTACACATTTCTCATCGCTTTTTTTATAATCTCTGGTCTACATCGTTGACATCAGTAATCCGTAATGTACAGTGGATTGTTTTTTAACACTCGATGACCCTTTCACAGATGTACATTGAAGGCTCTGCAGAACCCAGAGTCTTAACAGGTTAACATGAGTTAAAGAATGCTAGTATTCTTACTGCTGTTATCCACTGACTTATTAAGTGTAACCATGGCAACATGGGAAATATGAAATGCTGTTCCAACATGACATATCCACTATTTGTAAAAACAAAACAAAACAAAACAAAAACAGTAAAATTGAAACTATGAGAGTAGAGAAGAGTTGTAGATAACCTAAGTCACTGGCTGACTATTGCCTGAATAATACCACTTTTACAGACTGCATCCTAGAGATATTGGATAATAAACTTCAGGTAAGAATTGTTTTTTTCAGAAATGGATATAAAGCTTTTTGGAAATTACCTCTTCGTGTCATCCATGATGGCTGACGTTCTTTGAGTTTTCTTTTTCTGGTATTTGCAAACCTGGGCAATGTGGCCTGAGTATGGGCCCTATTTTCCAGACAGTCTGGCGCAGTGACCTTGCGCTGGCGAAGTGCCAATTTCATTGGCTGCAAATGGATTTCTATCTCGCCTGCACCTGTCTGATAATTTCGCAGCTCGCCATGACACTGCTTGCACCAAAATGGGCGCGGGGGCGCAGTGGAGGGTGTGACAATGAAAATCAGGTGGCGGAGTGCAATTTTGGTGTCAGATTTTGGCGCCTCCGCCTACACGTACCACGTCTTAGTGCAAGCGTTGACGTTCTGTGCTATTTCTGTGGCTTTAGTAGGCGAAGGCGCACATGAGCATAGACCTATCCAAAATCCACACACACACACACACACACACACACACCCCTTCTGTGTCTGTTATGTCGGCCTATTTCACTTCGACGTGAATAATTTAACCAATGGCGACTGGAATTGAATGTGACCCTTTTAATCAATTAGTAAAATATCTTCTAACATAAAACAGTCAATGTGCTTGGGAAAACAACATGGCGACAGGCTCACACCTGTGATCACAGCTATTTAAGGTCCCCTACTGCGTTCATACTGCAGACTGAGCAGGACAGAGAGAGAAAGACGCTTGTGAGAAGGAAGACGCGTTAGCCTGTCAAATAATCATATTTTGCGTGATGTCTCATCATTGGAATTAGTCTTCATTTGTTTTGAGTTTTACAATGTTTGTAGGGACTACGGAACACATAGCATCAGAATACATAACATCTGTTTCCTCCCGGGAGGAGCTTTTTTGGCGCAGTCGGTCTGCAATCTCACCCAAATTGTCAGTGTGCCAATGGCGGAGAGCGCGCTGCCTTTAAAGGGAATGAGAGGAGCCGATTTGATTGGCTATAATTGAAATCAGCGCCAACCACACCTTCTTCATAATTTATTCCTCCTAATCCAACCCTTATTACAACTGTGCCACAGGTGCACCTCTGTTGCGCTAACGATGTTGCTAACGATGCTGCTCAATTAGCAAAAAAAAAAAAAAGAAGTGTCGGCCGCGGCCAACATATGCGCCGGTGACCTGAACCAGCACTCGCCTCTGCTCTTGCGCCTCGATTCCCGGAAAATAGGGCCCTAGGGTTCAAAATGGTCTGAGAGCGGGCCCATGCAGCGTGCTGCTAATCGCTATACATGACATGTAATATACAAGCGCAATATCGTGTTTAATCTTCGTGTTGGTCACTATCCAAGCGCTCCGGTCTGGTCACGGTGGAATGCTAGGTGCAATCTTATCATTACTGCTACTCTATGACGATCATTATAATGGTTATTACCGCTTTGGGCAACACACTGACATCAGTTTAATTTTAGGATTGTTGTTCACACAGGAATAATATGGCAATATGCAGCCGCAATGGCTCAGACGGCTGTTGGCTTTTAGAGAACAAATATCAAACACTTAGGTGTTGAATAAACCTCGGAGATATATATTTTTAGATCAAAGATAAAAAAATAAACGCACTCCCAATGATCCACACATGCATGCTGTAGGCATGTGCATGGACACCCATACACATGCTTGCACACGCACGCACGCACGCACGCACGCACGCATGCACGCACACACACACACACACATACGTACACAGACAGACACACACACACTAAAGTTGCACTGCAGTAGTCTCTTAAACTCCACTGTTTCTGACACAAGTCCTTATATCTAAAGTTGTATATTCCTATTATCTCTGTCTCCATCTCTTTCCAGGGTGGCCGTGTCCTCACTGCTGGTGTTGCTTCAGGCTGAAAACACAAAGCACAGGAAACAATTCATTAGTCTAGTTTGTCTGTGACAGAGGCAGATCAGGCAAGACAGGGCTTCTTAACCATAGGGAAGACCATGTCGGACGGGGGGGAAAATATTCCGTAATCTCTATTTCAGCCATTCTCAATCGCTCGGTGGGAAACTCATTTACCCATAAATCCTGGTCATGCTATTCATAATATAATTAATGATAGCAAAATGAGGAAAACATTAGTGCCTATCGTCTGAAATACAACACCGTCACCCTGCATTGCCTGTGTTGTGCACATTTTTTTATTTCTTTTTTTTAAAATGATTTCCTTGAACCGACAGTTCTGTTTGATGCATTAACCAATAATCCTGTTTCACAATCTTCTCATAATTACAGTCTTCTGTTATGTTTCCTGTTTGGCTGTTTCCCAAATGAACACAAAGGAGGCAGATAGGAGCATAAACCCCGCTGGTTTAAGGTGTGGTAATTGCTGTGGATTTGGCCTTTATCTTGAGGTGATTGTTTTTCACGATGACTGCTGCTGTGGCTGCATTTTTTACCTTTATCACAAGGAAACAAAGCAACACCAGAGGCTGCTTCGCTGTCACATTTAATTAAAACAAAGAGATACTCTTGATTTGAAGCGCACGTTATGCAACATCCGCATTCTTGAGCAGGCGATTTTTTTTTACAGCTGACGTTATCTGGACCCCCATGGGAGTGGCGGCCTTTAAGGACATTAAAATATTCTGATAGCTAAAGTTACAATTCTGGAGCAATTTTGTTTCTGGGTCTTTTTCAAAACTTGAAACGTCGAATGGAGAAATATAACCGTGAAACGTACAATGTGCGTTAAAGAGTTCTCTGTATCGTTCAACTGCACGCATCATCAAAATTCCAACAATAACACAAGCAATACAATATTCTTGTCATCTCTGCATTTTCTGCTAATTGTACCTATTTTCTAACCTGGTTAGTTTGACGTTCTGCTGTACCACTTGATTCATGATGCTGTCTTTACTGGTTTTTCCCTCAATGTGAGCTAACTAAAACCGACGGGCAGGGAGAGAATGAGACAGTTGTCTCGATACATGGCCATTGGTGTGAACCAGAAAAGGAATCCAGCCACCTCAGAGCCACAACAGAGTCAACCATCTCCCCCTTTTTTTCCACAGTCCCTGTTAAATACTCCTCCTTCATCATGCCCTAGTTGGAGCCCTGCCCCAGACACTTCCATTGGTTAGACAGAGAGAGAGAAAGAGAGAGAGAGAGAGAGAGAGATAGATAGATGGAAAAGAGAAAGTGATAGAGAGAGAGAGTGTGACATGGAAAAGAGGAAGAGGTAGAGATAGAGATGGAGAGAGAGAGAGAGAGAGACAGAGATACAGAGAGAGAGAGAGAGAGAGAGAGAGCACCCTAGCTGTCAGCACCTATCCTGGTAATGGGTGTTAAAACACTGGCCTTTACACCCTGTCTGCTTTGTCGGGATTTATCTGGCACTTT
>OMKK01069387.1:1976-17274 GCA_900302305.1 Polymixia japonica
CGCGGTTCTACAAAGGAGATGTCTTTCAAATAGATTGACTTTTTTTTCAATACAAGGTTAAAGTAGATTTCGCGGCTGAAGTATCATAGCCCGGGGGTGCCCTTCTGCTTCTGTGTGCTTGGGTACATACTGTACGATGTGCTCATGACAACCTGGATCCCAGACTGACTCATTACTTTTGCCGCATGTGATCCCACGTCTTGTCTCTCCTGTCTCTCCATAATACATACTATAATTTCAAATGAAGCAGCCTTGAAAACAATAACAATAAATATATCATGTTTCGCTGTTAACGACGCGGCTGTTTGTATCCTCCGATCCACGAGACTAAACACTGAACAAGCAGGACTCGTTCAACAAAGCTATGCTCGGGGTCGCTTTGAAACCCCGGGCCTCAACCGCAATTCTATCTTGAGGCATCGAGGTACGAGGAAGCGCGTGGGCGGCGCTTAAGTCTACAGTAGATTCGTGGACATATTTTAAATCTCGTAAGTATCTGTAACAGATATTTGTGCAGCGTGCCTGGGCACTGTTCTGTTCTCAACCTTGGCTTCTGTTCACTCGCAGCGACTATTGCGGAGGAGTACATCAATGCATCCCGGTCTCTCGGTAACCATGCCAGCCGCGCCTCTACCCCTTGTAGTGGGACCATCCAAAAAACGAAATCCACAGAGCTCCACAAGTGGGTTCCGGCATCGGCCCAAAGCTTCGCAGGGCGGGACCCCGTAAAGTGCCCTCGTTCATACGAGTGCTAATCCACTGAGTAACCCCCTAACCGGCTCACAGCTCCGTCGCTGTTGTTTACAGAGATGCCATTTGAGAACCGTGGAAATGCCTCCCTTTGTGTTTTGTTATTGCACTGTTCGAAATCAGCTTTGCGCCGGTGTTGTCGGCATCAAAGTGCAATATGCCTTGACGCTCTGTCCATGTCAACATATCATCACAAAGCTGATTATCCCTGGCTACAGAGTCATTTGGCCGTGTCACAGTGGACCTTAAGGCGGCCATATTGTCCTTTATGACGTTGTTTGCCCAGTATGTGTCGGGCTCTGGGCTTTATGTTGGCCTGCGCTATGATGAGAGTTGAATCCCCTCTACAAATGTCCTTAATTATGATTTTGTTTCCTACTGTTTGATAGGGATGAGCCTCCAATAAAAGCAAAGCAGAGGCAACTCTGCTGGGACGTTTACCAGAGCTTACACTCCCATTTCAAATCACAGACAGTCCTCACATCAAAGGTACTCAAACACTGTCTCCCTGGTCAAAGTAAACAAACAAACCAACCTTTAAGGCAGCCAATCACTGGAGCTCCTGCTCTCATGGGAGGAGCTCATATCTCAAGTCAGGGGAAATGGATTGATACACACTGGTGGGACATGGACCTCCCTTCACACCTTTGATACTACTAAGTTTTGATTACATTGTGTGTATATATACTGTATATACTGTATATATGAATGTTGATTCTAAACACACTTCTCTGCTTAATGTAGTATCACGAAGACTGACATTCAAAAGACACATTTAGACCTCGCACTTTGTTGTAGCAAATGCCAGAAACGACATTTTCATCCACAAAGTATTCTGATTATTGCACCAACATCATAACGAGAATAATTTCATCGAGCCGTTTGCGCGCATTGTAGATGTGATGGGCTAAGCATCTTGCTCAAGTGTGTACATGTATCCGTGAAACCGAAAAGTTCCTTGAGTAAAAGCAACCCGCCCGCCGGTGAGGTACGTTTATATCCTCGAGCGATAAGGTGACGCGGGGTGCGCGCAGTTTGACGTCTTCTGATGTTTGGCTAACGGACGGGAGAGGCCCCGGCTTTGCTCGCCCTCTCCCCAACACCCGATTTAATGAGGTCTCGTCGGACATTACGGTCTGAACGAGGTCAGTCCGATGTTAGTGTGAGGTAGAATGAGATCCTGATGGGAAAGAGCACAGATTTCACGAGGCATTAGGCCAAGGGTAGCGGAGAGAGACACAGCGGTTACTGCAGATGCTCTCAAAAATGTTATCTCGCTCACAGTTGAAAGGAGGACCTTCAGGATTTTGCCAAGAATTCACAAAACAATTGAACACCACCTCAGTCAAATTTAAGTCACACAGCGTCAGTTTTACACCAAGTAAGTTTTGTCTTATTTTACACTCAGCACACTGGTTCACATAGTACAGAGTGTACAGTGAGTTCAGAATATTCAGGGCTTCACACTGAAAAAGACTGACAGCTAAATGTAGGTAAACCACACTTCCTAATTAAATATCTTCAAATAAGTTTGAAGAGGATTTTGTAAAATAGTTTGTCGTTTTTTTGTTTTTTTTTGGCTCCTACTGCAGGATCTGTGTTAATATTAATATACAACTCAAATTCATTTACATTTATATTGGCCATGTTTAGACATCAGAGCTGCTGTAACCCACCTTGTCCACAACCATTGTCCACCACTCACCCTGTGATACATTGGGATTCAAATGTTCAGATGCTGCACAAGCATAATCTCCAGGGACATGCAGTGCATTTTTAGTTCCTGGCTAATGCTAACAGCGTAATATAGGAAGCAGGAAACACATCGACGCTATGTAAACGAACTCCCCACACTCCTCCATGTGAATTAATTACATTACACACAGAGTGACAGCCGCTGTATCTCAAAATGTACGGAGCATCTACTTACTATTAGGATAACCTTGACAGTAGTTGTATCTCAGTGTATGTACTGTAATTGTTTTTGGTATCAGTTCACAATAAGGGTACAGCAATTAACCATTAATTAACATTAGTTAATGCAACGATAGTTGCATTTTCTTTTAACATGTAGCATAAAGTCTTCATTTTTTAAAATGTGTAATGAATCATGTTGATAACAGATGGTTGTCATGACGAATATTGATTTCCAGTTGGAAATGTTTCATTGATGTTTAATATCTGTGCGATTGTTTCAACTTTACAAGGGTCACAAAGAACATTAATACATGGTTGAACATGGTTAAGTATAAATTACCTTAGTTAACATGAAGATCATTAGTAAAATGATTACTAGACTCATTAATTAACTATTAATTGCTAATTAACTGCTAGTTAATGCTTATTACTGCATTAACTAATGTTAATTAATGGTTAATTGTTGTACCCTTATTGTAAAGTGTTACCTTATTAATTAACTTATCTTGTGTAACACAGTTCATTTTATGCCACAATATGTTAAAGTGGATAGATAATTGTGAATCAAAATTAGCTTCTGCCATGACATCCTACTTTTTAAAATCCCCTTCTGTAAGCCCCCTTTCTTTATTAACAACCCTTACAGTTATGGAACTGTTCCCGTGATTGTAAATCCCCTTACTGTAAGTCAGCTGACATAATACTGTGTACGCGGTACGTCAAAAAAGCAAACACTACTGGGGGGATTGAGCGATTTCAAATCAAACCAGACAGTCCCTGATCTCTGGGGCCTCCACGATCGAAAGCCAAGTTTGGTGTGAAGACCTTTACTTTGTGTCTAGCCAAAGAACTCGCTCTCTTGTCACTCACAGTCTATCCAGCTCAGCAGATCAACATGATGGCTCCTTATGAGAAACCCCCCTGAAGGCTGCGTGCACTCTTACCACATCGGATAACGCAAGCCTTTGACTACTCTCAACCAAGCAACAGTGAAGCCTTTCTAAATCACGTGGCTTTTTAATTCATTTGTAAGGCCAGATGGCAAGATCACAGGCGATGGTAACTAACACTAAGGACCCTTCCGCAAATTCCAATATAACCCTTCCAGATTGCATTATTCATGTTGCGATGTGTGTTCTCGGAATAGAAAAGCATCACTGTCACTTGTCAGACTAAATTACATCAGTATTATACTCACTCACACACACACACACACACACACACACACTGACACATGCACGCACACATATACACACACACACACACAGAAACACACTCCCATAACAAGGAACATCTCAGCTATCAAGACATATTTTCTGCCAGCATCTATATTCAGCCTTAACTAACAGTATCACAGTAAGATACTACAACCAGTTAGCTAAAGAATAACTGTTGTCATTCAGACTCCAGTCCCCAACCTCCTCGGTGATGACCGCAGTCAGACGCTTTTAGCTGATGTCCTTTTAAAAGAAGCACATTGACCTTTGTGTGGGAGCATCTTCATTTGTTGGCTATTTCTCGGCATCTGCCCGCCGAAAGGTCACCTTTACTTTGACAGGATAGAAAAAGGTACCCAATTACACCAGTCAACTATTAAGTTGACATCTACAGTTTAAAATGTGGGTGTGTTGTTTTTGAGCTTGTTTTGACTTCAAGTGAAAGTTAACACTTGTTACAACTGGTTTACAAAAGGGACGCTCTCAACAGAAGAAAGTTGCCTGACCAGATCTGCTAACACGCTGGACTATTGCTAAACCTCCACCGAACACACCTATAGGCCTGTTCTCTAAAGCAAGATTACCAAATGAGCCAGGTTTATTTCCGTTAGTCTGACTCATTCTCAATTTATTTAGTTCCATAAAGCAAGTTCAACATAGCTTAAGCTCAGTTACTATGGCAACTTATCCTTGGAAACGAAGCTGGGTGAATGGTAAGGACATCATTAACGGCTAGTTTAACCATAACAACAAAGATTTACCTTGAGAGATGTTGTCCTACTGAACCAGCTCTAGGACTCAAGTCCCATGCACACATACAACCTCTGGACTCCTCTACTCCAGCTTTATAGCAATTATGGTGCAGATCCTTCAACAAACGCTGCTTCTGGTGACATTTATACCACATAGTCGAGAGTGACAGCAGTCACCTGCGTTATGATTATAGAAGGTCATGCAGGCAACTCTGAAATAACGTTGAAATATATAAACTAACAGGCATAGGTGCGGCTGGTTACCATGCTGTGGATTTAAGATTCCTACTAAACCAATTAATGTATGTATGCAGGGATTGTCCTTGTGTTATGCCTTAAGCAATATAAAAAAATTGCGTGGCATGAGACCCCAAATAAATTAAAATGGAGCGATCTTGAAATTAAATACTGTACCTGTGCGACTTCATATTGTAACAGCAAATGGAAATCATTTCTTGATATGTTGTACCTTCCACTGGTGACATGCACAGACAAATGGAAGGGCAGGTGTCCAAAAACAATTACAGAAAAAAAACAAAGACATTTTTAAAACAATCAAAACAATAGCAAACACACACACACACACACATATGAAGACCAAATGTGTATGTGTTTAAATATGTTGGTGTGTCTAGAACCATCTATGAAATTAACTCATTTTTGATATAATCTGCCCGTGATAAATAGAATAAACTGAGTCTGATAATCAGCTGTTTATCTTATTTTGAATCTAAATTGGAATTTGATCGTATAAAACAAACATTCAAGTAACAAGAGCCTCTTCTGTCAACATGTTTAGTCCTCTTCTTCAAGAGTCTTTCTTCTTTCTTCACTGAGCTCTGTAAACAAACGCCAGTGTGTATTTTGCTGGGCTTTGAAAAACAAACAAACCGTTGTCTCAGTTGTCTTCGTGACAGCGATGTAAAACAAAACAAAATACCACTAGGAACCTCAAGGTGTCGCCAAACCTCACAACTGTGTTCGAAGCTGCTTTAAAAGTAAAACAAACTTTTTAGCACGTTTCTATATTTCCAGCCTTTAAAGCTGCTATGTGTGATGTGTGAAGGGGAATTAGAACAACAAGCTGTTACAGTTCAAAACAAGCTGAACTTTTCTCCTCCCTTGCAGCACCTCTCATTGGCTCCGCTCCCCTGTCCATCAAAACCCTCACACGCTACAGGTCAACAGATTTTTGGGAGGAGTTTAGAGTCGACAGTTATAAAACAGGGAACATCAACACACTGGCCGACCTGCAGTGGCAGACACTTGTTGTGAAGCTCACATAGCTAGTTACTGAACCTTCTCATAGCACAGGCTTTCTATGTTATTTTAACAGAAAATAACATAGCAATTTCACACATAGCAGCTTTAACTAAACATTTCTAATGTCTGCCTGGTGAGGCGATAGAAATATGGCAGAAATCCTGTACATGAAAAAAACACAGCATTTCAACTATCTCTCGTTGTGCTTTTTTTTACAACACACACCACAAATGTGTTTTGAATAAGTATGAGCGCAGACATAAAGAACCAACTACTGAACTCTTCCCACAACGCAAGAAGAATTCCACCTCCGCTCATGAACGGTATGGATCCAAACAGCGAATGTGAGGTCACAGGAAAATTTATTTTTCTTCTCTGACATAAGACATGACTTGTCTACACGATCATTTGGGTAACCTCGGCCCATAATCCTACAACTGGAGTTATAGAGAAACATATCTGTCAAACTTACATTAGATATTCAACGCACAATTTTTTCAAAGGAACATCGATGAAGAACATCCTGAATGCTAACGAGGACAATTTTAATCCCAACTGCAAGAAAAAACAGTCTTTGGTGAGATGTGTTTTCTGACAATTACTTCTTTGCATATATCCTTTTGAACTGTGACCTGCCCTGACCTGGATGAACTTAGCAGCATCATACACTGATGCTGACAGTTGGTTTGCCAAGTTCTCTCGCAACCTTTCCTCATTAATTCAGTTCCAGCCGACGGTCATCTCGAAAAAAAACGGCGCTTTCCAACTCTCCCACTGCGTCTTTTGGCAGTTGTGTTATCATTAAAAATGATTATGATTCTAATAATGCTTATGTTTTAAAAGCTCCGCCAGAGAACGGGGGGCAATTAAATTACCTCCTACCAGATATGAACCTCCTGCCTCTGTGGAGTTCACTGCACTCATCACAATCCAGGCTATGTTTCAAATCAGCAATTTTAATACCTGGCCTTGTTACAACCCTCTCAGGGTCGGGTAAATCAAAATTGAAATCTACAATGCTATTCACAATTGTTTAAGAAGCAAAGACGTAGGCCATCCTCCGATGATATGGCAGACTCAAAGTGCATGCTAAATTGACATCTCTAGACTGGCCCAGAAAAGGTGAACTTGGTGAACTCCTGTGAGAAGTTGATGCAAAGATTATCAAGAAACTAGCTTTCACATGAGGAGAAAGGACAGCACGACACGTCCTGGAGCGAGGGTGAGTAAGAAATGATCGCAAAGGTAAAGTTGTTAGCGGTCCTTAGCAACGATATTGAATTACTGGGAGCTATTTTGCACCGCAACAAAACTTAACCAATTAATAACCGCGTTTTAAACAGGTGAAAGCGTACTTCATTTCGGTGGTCACTCGGCAAACCGTTAAAATTAAATTGATATGCAGTTAGAAGCATTTGTTTTAGTACACCGAGACTCAAAGCATTACGATAGACTTGGAAGTATAATTTATCTGTACAAAGTTATGATGAAGCCAATTCTCTGGTTCGGTTCAAATACACGACAGTCGTGTTTTCCGTCAGATGTAGGGACGTGTGTGATAGTTAATCCACTCTATTAATAAAGATACATATTTCAGCAGTTTCAGAAGCTCTGCCTTTACACACTTTCTCTCTGTCAATCCTGTCTTTATTTACACACATACACTCACACACACACACACACCTACACTCACACACACACACACATACACTCACTCACACACACACACACCTACACTCACACACACACACACCTACACTCACACACACACACACCTACACTCACACACACACACACACCTTCGCTTTTAATTTAATTTATACTTATACTTAATTTAACTTTTGTAGTTGTTATACCTTCCTGACTGAGTTTTGTTGTCATTTCTCTTCCTTAATTGCCATCTGATTCAGATTCTTTATTGTTCCTCATGTTGATTTCTGTTTTTATTAGTGTGAGATGTTTCCACCAGCACAGATATTATTTATATTTTGTTATTATTTTGTCTTCTATCTTTTCTTGTAAACACAAATAATCTCTAACTTCTAGAAATACCACTCGAAAGGTATTTACCTCGCCGCGTACGTCAAGTGTTTGAAAACACAACAGAAGGTAGAACTGCGTCTCTGCTAGCATCAAGCGTTGTATAGACGAGCGTAAGTCTGTACCAGCGCTGACATGCTGGGTATAGAGAGAAGGTCACTCTGACAGGGAAGAACGTACCGTTGAGCATTCTGGAGGTGTTGCGGACCCAGGTCAACACGATATCTGCGATGGGAGGTGCCTGCTTAACAAACCCCAGTGACAAAAACCTGCTCTAACTCACCTCCATAAGGTACAAGCCAAGTCTCGCCCGAGGTAAACGGCACAAGGGACAGTTACATCAGATCCTGTGTGTTAGTTATTAGTTAATGCCCGTCTGCCGTCCAAATCAATTGGGGGAAAAAAGATCGCTGGTAGTTGAAGTGGAAATACTGTTAGCGACACACTTGCTTGGAAGTTAGCAGTTAGCAGTACTTGTTTTTAATCAGGAATGCTGATTAATGCTAACAAGATGTACAAAAGGTAGCTTTTTTTCTTTTAATTCTGAGTAATGAGTTTATATTACTTTTTTTTTTAAATGTTTTTAGTGTAATCACTCTGTGGTAACAAATCTAACAAATAGATCTAGCAAGATCTATTATAGATGGCAGTGTCGCCCCTTAGGCGACAGTTCTCTCAATTTTTCTAAATTGTGAGGAAAAGCTGTACCTTTCTCTTCACTAAATCGCCTCAAATCCCTTATCAGTGTTGTCCGGTCAAAACCAGTTATCTACACAAAGGTTTTCCAGGAACACAGAGAGAAATGCTGCTTTTCTCACTGACTGCCCGACGTGTCTTTTTGAAATTACGCTATAGAGTTTTAATAGATTCCAAGGGCCCAAAGGTCTTTAAAACTCACTCTGTGCACAGATAACCATATAAACATAGCAACAGCAACACTGGAGTTCTGTGGATTTTCTACAACTACGGTGTAATACCTCATCTGTTTTCAATTATTTTATTTTATTTTGATCCAAGGCTAGAGTCTCGCCGCTCCTTGCCAGGTGACAGCTTCAGACATTTTTCTCTCAAACTATTGTCTGATCACGGCAACACACCGTAGGCCGCGTCTTCGGTGGGACGTGCTCGTCTGTCGTCGACGCCGCACGCTGAGATGCTCGTCCCTCGCGGCGGAGGGAAAAAAAAGATAACGGGTGACGCGGACGGGCGACGTCTCGCATCAACAAGTGACGAGTTTTATTTTTTCAAAATTCTTTTTAAGGTTTTTTGCTGGACTGAATGTTTAATGTACGCTATGAATATGAATGTATTCCTGCGAGAAAATACTGGGGGTCATTTTATATAAACCAATTCTGCCATGTCAAATTAATAATTTGTTGAACGTTATCTCCCGCTGCATTACTGATGATGGGAACCATGAGCCTTTTTCCTTTGGTGAAATATTTTTTAAGTGGGTTTAAATTGAGGTCTTGCCAAGAGAAGTTATTATCCCAGTGACTGAAAATTGGTACATCGTGTGCGTGCAGTTGGGCCGGTTTTAAATGCGCACGATTTGAAGTGATGTAATGTTAATTCGTGAATCCAAATAACGTTATGTTGGTAAATCAAATCTAATTGATTGGCCAGCTGTTGTCCTATGACTTTTTATGTCTACCATTGATAGCAATACTGTACTGTATCACGGGCTGTTTGGGTGAAAGACTGGCATTTAGAGTCATTTCTGGTTTATGTAAGGTTGTCTGAATTTTTTAAGTTACAATGTGTGCAAGGAAGCTTAGGTATCCTGGCCACTGCACAAGCACTCTAAATGCCCTCGCAGACAGTCATTTTTTTGGCTATTCTCCCTATTCAGCCTGGTACTCATGTAAAGGATCCTACCCCCAGGAAAACCCTACTGCTCTGAAGATTCTTTGTGAGCTGAATCACTTCCAAACAAGTGGGAGATTTTCTGCTTTCTGCACAATGTATGAACTACTCAGCGGGGGCCATGAATCGGATGTTCCTTGAATACTCCGGATTGTGTGTTACGAGGTAAAATGCTTTCCCTCTGCCTCTTGCTCTGCTCCAAAATGTGTTTTAAAGAGGAAATGGTTTTGCATGTGTTCACATACAATTGTATTGTTATATTATAATATATTATTATTGACTGGAGTTGCATCAAAGTAACATTTGTCGTGATTTGCACAATAATAATGGGCTTGTTTCATGGCTGGTGAAGAGTGGATGAAATAATGTTTACCATAAAATCACTTGTTATATTCAGTGTATTTTAGGAACAACTTGTGTATGCACTGAGCATCATAAGTATTTTGACACCTGTAAACTTTGAATTGTTGACTTTGGATGTGAAATGGGACAAAGGGCTACTTGTACAGCCTTGGTTTGTGACATGGTGCCAAAAGTATTTGGAAAGATTCTGATTAAATTCCACAAAGTAGTGAGTTTGTGGGCAAAACTCACTAATGTGGAACGACTTCCAAAGTGTCAGACAAGTGAACATCACCAGTTTTTCTCAGGTTCTCTTTCCAGTCTTCTGTATCTCTAAGGACAGATCTTCAACTCAGATTGCCTCTTCGTGTCCACAACGCTGTGGGAAAAAAACACTTTAGTGGGTTGGCCCATCTCCTAAAACATAAATGACACTGGGGTAACACACTGATATGATGTAACTGAATATTTTGCAATTAATGTACGGTCAAGTGGGACCTCCTCTCACAGATAGTACATCGAATTAGACCCGTGACACCTCCAGAAGTCTCTATAGCAAACTGCTATCAGTACCTACAACACACTGACTGCATCTAGATTTAGAGTGACACACGGCCCATAACGTCACACTAAATACTGTGATTTCAAACCTTATCAGTCCCAACAACAATAGACTAGTGAAACAGCTGACCGTGCCGGCTTGAAAGGCCCACTCAGCATTTCTGAAACCAAGCTAAATCGAGCATAGTACTTCTGCAAAAGAACCTAAACATTAGGAAACGAGAAAAAAAATACTCTTGTTTTGTTTTTTGTTTTTCTGGATGAATCAAAGTGTGTTACCTCATTTGCATAGTGCTCAAGTCTCTTGAGAGAGTGAGAGAGGATCTACTATATGTTTTTTTTTTTTTTAAATTACTTCAAATAATCACACATCCCGGAAAACCCACACGCCACATGCCTTGCAGTTAAGGCTGTCCCCAGGTGGATATCGCCGAACACCTTTTTTATAATTATAAATTAGGAGCTGCCAAGACAGATCATTTACATCAACAAAAGGTATAAAAAAAATCATCAATTTTTACTCTAGCTTAGAAAAATGTACCTTGCGATCTCGGTGCTTTAATTTTTCTTAGTTAAATGTTTACGTGGCCGTTTGTGTATTGAGTAAGATAAATTACCCTTGGACCCTTTAAATACCGTTACAGAAATTCAAAACAACTGTGGTGTCTATGAGAATAAATATTATTTTCTTTATTGCTGAAAAACTTTTTGTAGATCCATGATTTTTGTGTGACAACAAATTGTTTGACTCCAAGCACTGTTGAATTCCACCTGGATTAAGTCAGAATCCTTAAACAGTGTATCTTGCTCAAGGTTAATACTGCGTGTGATAAAACAAAGAGAGGAGGAATTCAATCTTGAACAACTAAATTACCTTACAGAGAGCACTTGGAGGGCCTGAAGTCAATTGAAATTAAATTGGAAATCAGGGAAAGCCACTTGAAATGAAAGGCGTGAATGTGACTCTTTCCAACGAGGTCTCAGTCCTATTTGATTGTTGTACTAGAAAATGGTATGCTAGCAAAGACATCCACATGTTATGCAAATACATTTTACAATCGGTATTGAATGTTGAATGATGACGACTAAATAATGTGTAACCTGACACCCGTTCAAAAGCAACTTGACCCGCTGCCAATCAATGACTGTCCCTATGAAGCCCTAGTAACCACCGTTACAGTGAATTCACCTTCATCCTTCACCTGGGGAAGTACAATAAATTAGCAGTACAATATAAGCAGCATAGATCAGTGCCAATGGATGAGTAAATAAATAAACAAATACTATAACGAAACAACGACAAAATCAAATGAAAACATCAACTCTTCAACACTGGACGTCTGGAAAAACATGTGCTAACCAGTGCAAATTAAAAACAAGAAGAATGAAAATGTATAAATCAAGATCACCATCAGCGCCAGGATTCAACTTAAAACTGCTTTGACAGTCGCTCATAACTTTAAAAACAACCTGTTTTGTTTACATTTAAAGTAACATTGTAGTGTGCTGTGTCAACAATCTAACCCCTGGAACTGCACAGTATTTCTATAGAAATATGCTAAAACTATATGAATCTGCCAGTGAGCGGGACTTACACTGAACCCTGCTATTCCTAATTTGGATTTCAACATTTTCAAAAACTCAAATTGCTTCAGTGTAGGTACATCTTGGCGCAGGGCTTTGTGAGGACAGATTTTACACGGACCAAATGTTATTTTAAATTGAAAGTATTTAAATTGATTTAGAAGCACAGGAAGTAAATTCACCAGCATGACTTTTAAAACTAACCGCAAATGCTTATCCCTAGTTACGTCTCGGGTTAAACCTATGTTCCCTTTTTTCAATTTTCTTGGTAGAATAAACCTATTTTAGGAGCATACGCTGCTAAAATGGTTGCACTGTAGAAGTCTGGTCAACTGAATTATTCAAGAAAGAAGGACATGCAGCGATAGAGAGTTCTATTAAAGTCAGAGTTCTATTAGTCTATAGAGTTCTGTTCACGGCTTAGAGGACCAAGTTATGCCATTTTCAATGGTCAACGACAGTTACTGAACTGAGGGTGAGCGCCCTGCCGAGAACTATACTGTAAACCGACTGAAATAATCTGAGAAAATAATGAATAATGAACACAGTGGTGTAACATAATGAGATACAGTACAGTTAAGATTTTTGTACAAGTACAAAAAATATTAAAAATATTAAAAATTGCAGGAAATAAAAAAAATATGTATCTGAATTTTTTTTACTGATTCACATATTAACATATTCCACAGTTGTATTCACAGATTATCAGAGAGGTAGACGGTCTCAGACCATCTTTTCCAGTCTAAGGTTTCAGGAGATAAAATAAGTCCTCTTAGTCCACATAAACGTAAAAGTAAAAGTGTCACTGCTTGCATCATCTCCGCCGTATATTTCAGACCTGTCCCGGGTTTAAACGTACCCGTCGTGTCATGTGAGCTCCGCCGCTAATACCTGTGTAGAGTAACAGCTGGGTACTTATGCCTCACCTCCTCCTCCGTAAATCAGTGGTGCTATCGCGGACGGAGAGAGGGGGCCCCGCTGACGGGCCCTCAAATCACTCACCAGTTTGCGGCGACCAGCGGGCGACCTCGCCGGCGAGCGGGTGCAAATGTCTGTGTGAAATGTCAGTTTCCACACATCATTGAGCAATCCCCCCGCACCCCAAACCCTGGCTGACATGCCCGGGCCCCTGCCAGGTCTGGCACAGGAAGCACTAAACAGGTCAATCTACAGGAGGGGATTTCCAGACTCACTGAGCAGGGCTTGTGAATTGACAGTCAATTATGCCCCTAAGTGACAGCGAGACCCTGCGGGAATCCGTTCCCAAAGTGCTCCTCTTGGTCGGTGGAGGCAACACGCGGGGCGTGTTCAGGCTTGGCGCAGCGCAGAGAGGGTTTTGTATGTGACCAGAGGCTGGAGAAATGAATAGCAAATCTGCTATGTTGCTAATATGTTGTTTGTTCTTTCCTTTTGCAGGAAAATACCGGTTGACAGACAGACAAAGAGACAGACAGACAGACAAAGAGACAGACAGACAGACAGACAGATAGACAGACAGACATACAGGACAAAGCGACAGACAGACAGAGACAGACAGACAGACAGACAGACATACAGGACAAAGAGACAGACAGACAGACAGATAGACAGACAGACAGACAGACAGACAGACAGACAGGACAAAGCGACAGACATACAAAGAGACAGACAGATCGAGAAAGAGACAGACAGGCAGACAGACAGACAGACAGACAGGCAGACAGGCAGACAGGCAGACAGACAAAGAGACAGATATACAGCTCGACAGTTCCAATAAACTGCAGAATGACCTTGGTCACACACTCAAGATAATTATCTCCCCCAAATCAATGGTAGCGCCTTTGACAAATGCTGTCATCAAGAGAACTCATAAGCATGCTTGAGCACCACCTCCTTGAGGATCTTTCAAATCACATTTTTCCTCGCTAGGCGATATTCCCGTGTTTATACACAGTATGGATGTATAAATGTATGTATAGACACACAGGCAGATAGATGCATGTGTATGTGTGACCTCAGGAAATACATAACTTATTGTAGCGCTGTGCTCATCTTTCCCCTCCAGTGAGTTGTCAGCCATTTTAGTTCCATTTATCCTGAGACTTTGTACAATATACACAATTTACTTGTACTACTCCTGCTAGTGTCATTAGTTTTTGTTTTTTTTAAGGACGCAATTACATCTTAAATGCAAGGCTTGCAGAGCCGGGGACGTATTTCTGGTGAATTACAACATAAGGAATCTCTTGTATTCGCCAGGCTCTCTTTGTTGTGGCTTAGTCGCGTCTCACAGCTGGGTACCGTTGATTTGCATGGCGAGAGATGGAGGATGTTCGCCGGCACCTAATTTTACTGTTATCAGCGTTTCCCGGTCACTCAATCAAGCCTTATCTTAGCGCGCTGCTGGTTGTATAATGACAATAATAAATTTTAAAAAAAACAACAAACGCCTCCCCTGAACTTCATTTTAAGTTTCCGCTTGAGAGCGACATAACTTGCTGAGTTTGGAAAGAGGGAATCACACTCAATTTGCCCCTTATCTGTGTTTAAAGCGACACGCTAATCAACAGACGAAACGATAATGTTTTGTTTTCGTGCGGTCGGCGGGAAACGTACGGCCGGTCGCGTCAATAGACGCAACACAATTCACCTCCGCGGCTTCGTACGTCGACGCCAGGATCGCACGAAAGGAGCGGCCCGCGATTTAATGCCGTTGTTTATTTTATTTTCACGCACGAATGCAAACGGTAACATGCATGTACATGTAGAACATCCTCGGTCTTCTACTGTTGGCTGCTGACCAGCTGGGTTTTAGGCTCCACTGCTCAAACACACACACACACACACATTGCCTGTTGTTTATGTGAAGAGTTATTCACTTTCACTACAGCGGGTCTTTGGGCTTTGAACTTGTGACCTCGCGGTCGCCAGCTCGCTTTTTCTTCGGGGCTTGATATATGTAAATCCGTCGTATCACGACTTGGGGTTTACCCAAGAGTAAAGTCAAGAATCACCACGGGCACTGGG
>OMKK01069399.1:0-22371 GCA_900302305.1 Polymixia japonica
TGCAGGAAATCCTTGACCTTTTGCTGGTAATTAATGATTCAATCCAACATAAAGTCATATTAAACTGTTCTCTTCAGCCTTGCTATTCCTGGACTCGATTTATTGTGACTTAAAGGACCTATATACGACATTCAGCCACTAGATGTCGCACTAGAGCACCAGCGTCTCAGACCAAAACAAATGGGCGCATGCCACGTGTCGGCCACACTAACACTAACACTAATGCACTAACACGCACTAACATGCGCTAACATGCACTAGCATGCACTAGCATGCGCCAACATGCACTAGCATGCACTAACATGCACTAACATGCACACATGGCCGGACCGGCTACCAAAACAAAGAATAGAGAAGCTCAGATTACAACACACACAGAGAGAGTGTGACTTCATTCTCTGCTCAGGATGCCATTACTCCACTATATCTTTACATAGCAAACAGCTGTTTGCTGCTACATTAGTGTTCAAAATATTGTATATAGTACCTTTAAATTAAAGAATAACCTGAGACATCAATTAAACCAGCACATTTGTTTTAGTGAGTACTGTATCTGACTGACTGACTGACTGTCTGTCTGTCTCTGTAGGTGTGCTTGTAAGTGTGTGTGACTGCATGCCTGCCTGCCTTATTGTGTATGTGGTGTTGTAAGAGTGCAAGTGTGTATTGTTACCATGCTCCCTGTTGGCCTCCTCCTCCTCAGTGGGCTGGGAGGGATCATAGTAGTCAGCGCTGTATTTGAAGGCCACTGCGTTGTAGGTGCCTTCATCAGCCAGGGCCTCACTCAGACGCTTGTACTCCTCCTCTGTGGGGACGCAAATACACACAGTGGAAAATGTGTTAGCCATATATATCTTTATTCATTATGCCAGTGGGCTTAACAAATTTACTTTGTTTTCTTAATAATAAAAATGCAGCCCAAATTAAGCCCTGGTTAATCAACCATAATGACAGTATGGGTATCTTCTGACATATAATATATAAGCTCGCAAATAACATATTATTACAATAATAACAATAACACTAAACAGGGTGTATTCATTGTTAAAGTAACCGTGGCTGTACAAGAGCACCGGACAATTGACAGGAAATACAGAACTTAATAGTAACTTAATAGTTACTTTACCCCTGACACACCTCTTTTCTATTGATATTCAAGATAAACTATATCGTTATTAAAGCAAGGACAAAATTCCTGCTCACACCATCAATATTGCTAACGTTTCCCTGCTGTCCCTTCAGTGGACAGATGGGTAATAGTCTGAGTGAATGGGGTCAGGCCTCCAAACTCAAGGGCAAGCTACCATGTGTGTGTGTGCGTGTGTGTGTGTAGTAGCAGCAGTCTGTGAATGTAACACAAATCATTGTTTGACTCATTCTGTCCCATCAGTTTGGGCATAAGACACCATATTTCACTTAAAACTAGCTTCTTAATTTAATTACAGTCATTAAGTCCGTCTTTCAGAAGGGTGCCCCGGCATAGAAACAGCCCCTTTCATTCACAATGTACAATGACTGGGAAACATCCAAGATGACACACTGACATGATTTCCTATGCTCAGACTGATCCGTTCTGAATGAATACGAAGATGAAGGTGAACGACGAGAGAATGTTACTTTGTTGAAGGTTCCTTCTGACACACAGATTGTCTTATTGGTTTAGATCTAGGCGCCATGGCATGACCTTAAAACAACATTAAGAATCGGTATGTTTGGTGGCATAGCTTGGCTAAAATAGAAGAGACAAATGTGGTGACAATGAACATAAAGTACATTCTGGATGAATTGTAGAGCGTGTGAATAATACAAACTTGGCAAATCTAGTCATTGGATCTGGGACAAGAGTCTGACAAATGTCCTGCCCGCTATGTCCAGACACAAACGTTGTCCGTAACAGAACGCTGTGATAAAATAATATCAACAGTTCCAGTAGGCAATGGATCATCAGTCACTCAACCACCGATTGTCAGAAAACAGAATTAATCACATTGCTAACACATCCAGCAATGCTGTGTTCTCTGACAATGTAATATCTGTCCCAGAGAGATAGTCACCATCTGTGGGGGGGTTTTTCCCCCACTGAGTGATGCACATTCAGTGGATGTATCCATTACAGGTGCAATGTCACATTTATTTGTATGGCAATGGTTTGACCATGCCTTTCGCTAAAATACATATGCATTAATTTATGAACACTAGAAGAAAATAACTTGTATACTACGGTAAAAACTATATTTGGTTTAAAGAAAGAGATGATAATCTTTTTCAATAACTTATGAGAAACGGAAATGAAAACGGCACAGGATAAATTAAATAGCTCGAAATCAATGATAATTGATTGTTGATTTTTGGTAGAAAGTTAGTTTAGCTGACCATTCAGAATGAAAGATGAGGAATGAAATGTTACCGCTTGTGGTACTAGAGCAGCCAACCATGAGCCTGTTTCAAACAGAGCCATTGCTTTGCTTTAAATTGCAAGACAGTGTTGCATAAATTGCAACGCACTAGGGTTGGGTGATTGGACAAATACATCTGGGATTAGCGGTGGACTGGTTGAAATTCCATTGCCTTTTTTGCCAATTTAAATGACTATGACCTTTGTTATGTATGTACAGTGCAAAGACACTCAACTGGGGAAGCACACACAGCAACCAAAATGACGCTTTATTCCATCTAAAATGTATTTAGAGCCAACACAGAAGGTAGCCGATACACACTCGACATTTAACAGCCTTCCTCGGGTGTGCTTGTTTTGTTTTTTTTGCTCTGCCTGCGTCTCCCCATTTGACTGTCTGGTGCTGATTCCTATTGGAAAGGCACGGTGACCTGATATGCATTTATCAGTTGTGTTTGGTTGTCGTAGCAGTAATTTAAAAAGGCACTAGTCCAGAGTTCCACTACCAATCAAAATCTCCAACTGCTCACCAACTGACTGCCGTGTATTTCATGTTGCGCGATGTAAACTCTCAGCGCTACGTTGGAATCAGCATGTTATAGTTTTGTTGCATGTTATAAGGCACTGCAATTTTAAGGTGAGGTGCCACTACTGGAAAGCCAACACACGTTGGGCCAGTTATAACTACATGCTATTTATTTCAAATTCTCATTGCGCAAGGAACGCCATGCTTACTTTCAAATAAAAAAATAAACTTTATATCAATAACATTTTAATAAATAAAAATAAATAAATTAAAAAGTAGGTACATTTTCAGGCATTTTTTCATAACGTGTTGAAAATGTACCAAACGGTGGCAACCCTAGCCTCAGGCGTATATTCTAAAGGTAAAATGTGAAACAAAAATGGTTGGTTAGGCTATTATAAGTATAGTGCAAGCTCATGTTGCTGAACGTTTGTATTAAAACAAAATCATGAACTGAAGTTTGATAGGACGTGTTATGCATGTTTAGTCACAAGCATGAGTGAGGACTGTTTTGGCTGGGGGGCACCAAAATGGATTTCACATAGACACTGACTATTTTGCAGTGCCCCTGCCTTCATATTATATTTAGCTGCATCAGTTTTGGTTTTGAGACCGAGATTCACCCCTGAGCCCATTCCCGGAACAGTTACAGTAGGTGTTACTTTTTAAACATGTTTTTTTTTAAACATTTACAGCCGTTTGGCCACCACTTTTAAAGTAATGTTTACAAAAGCTAAGTCAACAGAACAGAATTTTTTTTCATAGACGTTTTGAGTAAATGGTGTCTAATATTACATGCAGTAAAGCACTGCAGTTAAGTTGTTTTGTTCTACAGCTAGTAAATGATGAGTTCAGATGGGTAAATCTCCTCCAGAGTATTAAGCATGCAAGGCCATATATCTTAAACTAATACACACTGTTCATGTACTGTTCATGAACTGGAACTGTTCATGTAAGCAGCTAGGCAAGGATATCAATAAAGATACACTCCCTTCACTGTCATCCTGTAGGAGAATTTTCAATTAAAATCAGTGCAACAAAAATAAATTCAAAATCAGCGCTGTTGCAATTGCCTAAGCCAGTAAATATTAATAAATCGATTCACATGAGAAAGAAACCTTGAGGAAGTCGTGTCTATTAATTATTGTACACGCCATGTGGGCCTCATAAAAAACAACCCCAGGTGTGTAACATTCGGATGTTGATTTAACATTTGAATATCTAGGTTTTGATCAAAGCTTCAATCCTTTGAATTATTCAGTACAGCCTTAGAAAAAAATGCAAAAAAAATACCTTTTTTGGTTTCTTTTTAAGCTTATAGCAAGGGATTCAATTTAGGAGTGATGTATGTGTTTTAATATCAAAAGAGCGTTTCAGGTTAACATTGTGGTGGGCCACTATATCTCAGCTTGGCCAAAGCTAATCATCAAAGCTAAGCTAATCACCTCAGCAACAAAACCATATTTGTCACACTGATTACAAATGGACAACAAACAATCTTATTGCTGAAGACTGCTTTAGAAAAACAACTATCCCAATTACTGATACACAAACACATCTGAACGGAGCGCCGTAACCAGCAACATGCCCACCTTGCCTGGCCTCCTCTTCCAGCAGGTCAGTGTGCATGGCCAGGTACCTCTCCTCATCACACAGCGCCTCAATCCTGGCCTCTTCCTCTGACAGCTGGTAGGATGTGTTCCATGACCCACTGTCATACTCCGAGAGGCCATGTAAGTGACCACGCCCATCATATCTGTTGGATGAAAAGAAAGGTTAGAGAGAAGGAAGACAACAAAACACTTTGTAGACAACACAGACCTACTTACCACAGAGATGACGGGGAGAGGGGGGGGGGGAATCTAAAACCAAGAGTTTTTAAACATTCAAAAAGTGCTACCTCATCACATGTCTGTTATGAGGGAGTGTACTTGTGTAAGGTGTACTTGGGAGTTTTGTACTTGGAGCTTGAGAGAGCTTGTCAAAATACTGGCAGCGTAACAACTCCCTGAACGGCTTGCTCCTAATCCTAAATATTACCATTAAATTATCTAGCGATCTTACAAGTCCTACTTCATTCCTTTTTGGACAATTCCTACAAAGAACCCTGCATCAACACAAAAACCAAAGGAAACAAAGAAATCAACTTGCCTCTTACCTTACAGGGTTAAATTTTCCCCCTGTAACACTCATCACTTCTACATCTGCAAAAAAAGTTACATTCACACAAACCCGAGCACATAAATACCTATCCGCAAGAACCCAAACGGACGACATTTTCCTGCGTTCGTTCCTCTACGCCACCTCTCAGTTGCAGTTTCTTCATGGAGACAAAGAAATGGGGTGCTGGGGTTGGCATTCGGGGTCTGGCAGGACCCCTTTGCCAATCTCGCTGAGGAAAGAACTGGGTTATGTGATAAAGACACACATACAAAGGCTGTACAAATGAAACAGGAGTACGGCAAACGCAGAGCAAGGTGGTTCAGTAGTATCAACAGCTGATGTGTCAGTCAGCCACATCACTCAGAGTTCAAGTAAATGTGTTTCTAAAAAGCAGTCAGTTTAGTCCATATTGGAGAAGTGGCAATAAGAAACTGCTCCAATACACACATGAACATGTTGGTAGAAAGCTGAATGCATTTTGGAAACATCTAAATGTTTACCAAGTGTTGAACCTTTAACTCTATCAATGAGAGTGAACCACCTTAGCTGCAGTAACTTTAGGTTTGGTTAGAATTTGCTCTGGTCTTGTGGATATCAACATGGCCAAATAAGCTCTCAGGAGATTTGCTTTGTGTAAACAGGCCTTCGGGTGCAAGCCAATTTGAAAAGGGACAAATATGACTGGGGGGACTCAGTTGTATGTTTGTTATTTGCTTTATTCATGTTCTATAACCACGGCATCAAGTTAAATGCAGACTTGGGGTTAAAGGCTCCAGAGGAAATTCTTCCTAAATGCCAAGACGCAAAGCCCACTTCAAGGATAAACTTGCCTTGAAGGTCATGAAACCTGACTAGCTTTAGGCCTAGTGTCTGTCCTGGATTGCCCACTAATCAAGGAAAATTAGCCTACATAACCAGTGTCAGATGATATTCAGCATTCACAGCATCGCAGCTGCAAATTGGCAGGGGTTCGCATCTTGGCATTACATCCTATGATATTCAGCTGCGATTGATTTGCAGTTGACGAAATCCAATGTGACACGTTTAGCAGGCAAGAGGAAAAAAAATGTATTCGTCGTGTAATTTCTCAGTTAATAATATTTTGCCAAGGCCTGGCTTCTGCCGCTGCAAAACAAACTCCCGAACAAAGTCCCTTCAAAACAGGCAACAGGGACAAGAGTGTTATTTTTAGGACAACGATTCCTGTTTACGTTTGTTCAACCGACCTATCAATCATGATGTTCTTGTCTCCCATCCACGGAATAAGGTGTTCGCCGTGCTCATGGAAAAGAGCCCGTTCGTCGTCCCGGAACACCTTGCAGGCATAGCCGAACACCAGCAGGTCTGCGTGTTTATCCCCGTCACTCACGTCCCTCTTGCCCGCTCTGTTGTTGTTCTTCTGCCGCTTGCCCGCTCCGCGAAGATACATGCCCGGTGGGAGGGGGGGGGAACAAACTAAACTCGTTCGGTGAATATGCTTCAGTAGCGACGCGGAGGTGTCGTTAAATGGGAAGTAAGTAGTCTAAATTCCCCCAAAAGTAATGGTAATCCGCACGGTTCTTTCTTGAAACAAGGTTTCTAGGTGCCACCGGCAGCCATCTTGGAATCTAAGTAAACGTAGCGTTGTTGTCGAGTCGCTGTTACGCCAAATGAGCTATACGATATTAAAATAGTTTAAAACACCGGAGAGCAACATATTTCATTTCCTATATTCTTTATGCTTGTACAATTGTTTATTTTTTTAACTATCGCGCTCAAGTTGCCCAAATAGCGTTTTTAAGATATGTCGAATGTGCTGGTTCGTGGGAGCTGGTAACTGCTGTTACAATGCAGTGTCTTCTCATGCAGTGGTCGGCAGCAGCTGGAGATCATCATGGCTTACACATTGACTTGGGAAAATACATTTTGATTGTGAAATTAAACACATAGAGCAATTAAACAAATAAAACACATTTGTACTAGAATTAACAATGGTTGTACATTATGATGATGATGATGATGATGATGATGATATTTAAAACTCCAAGCTATTCAACAAGCCCAAGTTGCCTAGAAGACCCAGCTAGCCAGCTTGAAGCCTGTAGTTACTCAAATGAAAGTGTATTTATTTCCTTTCAAGTGGAAATCATTCAGAATTTGGGCATGTTGCAAAATTGGAACCCACATTTTGGCATAATCACTGTGATGGTTGATGGTTTCAGTGGTTTCAAGATGACACCAAAGAGAGATGAAGGGTATGAATCCAAATGCATGTTACTCATGCCATGGTTTTCACCAAGGAGGTGTTGTCCATATAAGCAGGGTAAGCAGGGCTTACCCAATGAAAAGGAGAAAATGAGAGTGAAATGTAATAATTAAAGTGCTAATATAAACAGTTTGTTTGATTTCCTTAAGATGTATGTATTTAGGGCAGCAGCATTAATTGATTTTGGCTGAATGTTTCTGGCGCCACCTACAGGAGCAAGCACTCTCTACACTGCTTGTCTGCCCCTACATTCGAATGCGTGAAAATGCCTCTTTTATTTTTTTTACATGTCCCTATCCGCTGAATAATATGCCCAGGGCAAGCATGCTTCCAGCCCTGCTGTACCCCAAAAAGCTGCCAGGCTATCAAACTAGCACTTTTGATAACGGCACGCGGCTAATAGCTAGCTAACTGAGTGAGTAGTCTACTGCAAAGCAATCTTTATTAGACTCAAAGCAGATTTAGTCGGACTCTATCAAATTGAAGAGGTGCGGGAGAAAACACCCGTGGAAACCCTTGGCTGGATTGTGCAGCATGACCTCGTTGAAACACTTCCCGAGGCAACAAACTTACTCAAACTAGTGCTACTGCTAACCATACCAGCGACAACCGCGTCTGTTGAGAGAGGTCATTTTCAACTTTGAAAAGAGTGAAGACACTGACACGGAACCGTACTGGACAAGGACGCCTATCATCACTGGCGCTGATCTCAGTCGAAAAAGAGAGACTTTGTCGGTTACAGCAGTCAAGAGACTTTCATGGCAAAGTTACAGAGATGTTTCTTCGCAAGGAGAGGCGCATGGACTTTGTCTTCAAGTAGGCCTAAAGGTAAGAGCATTCTTTAATTTATTTACGCGGTGGTTATTTGGTTTGCTGAGCTGGTGGGAATATGACTGTTGTGCTCCTTGCTCTCTGCTGTCATCTTTGAGGTGAGATGTAGGCCTTTGAGAAGGTGGTTTGGCAGTGTTTCGGGTTTGAGACGACAGATGTGTAGTGATGGCGAAACTAGGCTTAATGAAGCCTTGAAGGTTTGTGGCCAATTGTATTGAAAATTTGTTCACTACGCGATGCTCAATTTAACACAGTGCTCTCGAGTGACATCTGCTGGTGAAATAAATGTGCAGTCAAATGAGGCAGACGCTCCGCTGCATTTGGGATTCTTTTGGATGCGATGCGCCATGCACATCTATTAGTTTGACTTTCTGTTTGACTAATGTTGAAGATGATATGTTAGTTGGCAGGTCTGATTCTATATGCCATGTTTCTATTTGTTGTCTATGAAATGTGCTCTACAAATAAAGAATCTATTACACAGCTAATATTGAACTGAAGCTTGACTTAAAAAAAAATATCAAATCAAATTGCAATATCTTTCATAAAAATCGAGATTAGATATAGATATAGTTAAAGACTATGAAGTGTGTTAATCACCATTAAAGAGTACGAATGAATGTCTATGTAGCCTTTAAACTGTAGCAGCAGTGGCAAGTTAAAGAAATGTGTGTCTGTAGCTTTAAGAGCCTGCTGCTCTCCTAAGTTGTTGCATGCTGACTGACGAAAGCTGGCACCACTAGGTCAGCTGGCACCACCGATCAGCCAATAGTAAATTGTAATTGCAATAGCACAATTTCAACTGTTAGAGGGCACGCATATTTGCAATGCATATCTATAGAATAAACAACTTTGCACTATTATGTCAAGATTTGGCACTGGATCAATCGCCAACATTCATACCCCAATACACTGGTTTTCAACTGAAAATACACACTGATTGAACTGGAAACAGCCAAACTGAGAGGTGGCTGTGGGAAGGCAAGGGAGCGTTACTGTGTTGTCAGTCAGACAAAAACACAACAGGTTGTGTCAGACCATCAACATTTAAAAGCAATTTAGAAATAAATATGGGAAAATCAATACTTTTAATCAGCATATTTATAAAATCTCTGTGAATGTCTTGTCTTTATTTAATTGTTTTGTTAAGTACAATTTATATGACCTGAGGTCTGTTATTATGAAGGTTTTTAAAAGGTTGGTCAGCACTTAGCTGTTCAATTTAGATTGAAGCCTATAACTGTACCTACTACCTTAATATCCACAATTAAAACCCATTCAAGTAATTGTGTGGGTAAATGCTTTAACAGACCAATTTAACTGCATACTCCCCAGAGCCTGTGAGCAAAACAATCCTAGAAATAACTGGCTATGATGGCAAGTCTTCAAACAGCCTTGGCTGTGTTTGGCACAAAAAGTGTGCCAAAAAGAAACAAAATGTTCATTAAAAATGAAAAAATAAAGAAGCCCTTCTCTGTATGCTATGTTCTCACCTATAATCCCTTGAGTTACATAATCAAGTATGCAGTCCAAAAACATTGGCACATTCTCTCTTCAGATAAAACACTCAGCGTTTTCCAACACCCCCTTTTACCTATAAAAGAGCAAGCAACATAAGAGACCGTCTAGTTAAAGCAGACGTCCATACACCTAAAAACCAAGCATTTAGTGTAGGCAACTTCCCATGCAGATCATGCACCTCCTGTAAGAACATGGTGAGAACTAACCATTTCATTGATCATCACACTTTTTTTTTGCCCATGCAAAAAAATATATAAATATTGGCCAAACGTCCCGCAAACTCAAAATCAGAACACAGAAGTAATTTTATAGAGCATGGACACAAAATTGAGGAACTGAAATGCATGGGAATAGAAAAAGTATGGTTAAACCTTAAAACGTAGAGGTGGAGATATTGAAAAAACTTTACTGAAGAGAGAATGTTTTTGGATACACACCCTAAAAAGCCTGCACCCTGGTGGTCTTAATGAAGAATGCAACATGACAGTGTTTCTATGAAATTGCTACACGTTACTCCATTTACTGTCTAAAATATGTATTGACTTCTGTGTTACCTGTTGTATGAATGGCACTACACCTGATGTCCACAGTGCACACACTCGTTTATTGATGACATTCATTGTAAATAAGCATTTTTCTTATATTTGTTCAAAGACACTTGTCAAACTGATTGAACTTGTGACATGATATCCTTCAGAATAATTGATTGATTGGTTCTTGTGCACGATGTCTTCTATTGTAATGAGCAGAGTTGTTCACTTGTTTTTGTACTAATTTGCCCTCTGATTGATTGTACCTAATTGCATAATTGAAGGCACCTGATTGGATGGAAGTGGACGGGACTCCCTAAAAACTTGGTATTTCACCTGGATGGGCGTGGTTTTGCAGGACGTAACAGTGCACACTTTGGTGAGCTCCGTGACCGTCTCAGCCCGCGCTCTGAGTGCACATTCAAACTTCGTTGCATCATATCCCCCTTGGTAACATCATACGTCGTCATGGTCATCCAGAACTCTGCTGCATGCCTGCTCATCCACTCCTGCTCCTGTGACCACATCACCCCTGTCCTCCAGAACATCCACTGGCTCCCTGTCCCTCAACGGATCCCATTCAAAGTCCTTCTCTTCACTCATAAAGCCCTCTATAACCAGGCTCCCTCCTACCTCACCGACCTGCTCCACCACCACACTCCTTCCCGCAGCCTCTGCTCCTCTGATGCCAACCTCCTTTCTCCACCACTCAGGACCAAGCACCGGACCTGGGGCGACAGACTTCTCCATAGCTGCCCCCTAACCTCTGGAACTCCCTCCCCAAACACATCCCAGACGGCACCGATCTGTCCATGTTCAAATCACTAATCAAAATGATCTTTTTAACTTATGTAAAGTGTCTTTGAGTACCCTGAAAAGCACTCTGTACAATAAATGTATTATTATTATTATTATTATTATTATTATTATTATTAGTAGTAGTAGTAGTAGTAGTAGTAGTAGTAGTAGTATTAGTAGTATTTATTATTATATATCATCATCATACAAGATTAAGAAGATTTATGTGGAATTCAAAAACCCAATTGATATTGGCAGAATTGCTATTCTGGTCCCAACGGCTAGCAAATTAGGCGGCGCTGATCATGTTCAGCTGCTCAAATGCCGCTGGACCACACGCCTTACATGAAACGTGGTTGCAGCCGTGCCAACAGTACAAGCAGCAAAAAAGTGTATCTTCATAAATCGATGATCACAAAAAAACATTTTTAAAAATCTGTTTGAAGTTATAATTAGGCATGAGGTCTCCTGTAGGTTCAATCCTGGGGTCAAGGCAAATATTAGGTTAATAAACAGCTTTTTACATTTTGAAACCGTTCCAATATTGCTCACACTTCCCAATCATCATAAAGGGCAGTAAAGGTCTGTCACCTAACGTGTGGAAAAAGCAGGGGAAGTGGAGAAGAGGCGAGAGAGCAGGAAGGGTAACCGTTGTCTAGCGACCAGAGTTGGGAAGGTTGACAGGAGGGGAAGGACGAGACAAACAGACAGGTTACTGTGTTGCCTAGTGACTAGAACCTTGAAAGAAACAGGACAAGAGGAGAGTCAACAAGACGGAATAGGTTAACATAATGGAGACCAGTAGATGGAGTGAATTAGGGCGGTGGTCAAATATGAAGGAGAGCAAAAAAGAAAGAGAGAGAGAGAGACAGAGGGAGCGTGGCACGGGTGGTAAACTCAGCCAATGTTTGCATTTTCTCATTGGGAGTTACACCGACTCCTAAGTCATTAGGTGCTTCATCTCTAATTGACTTTTAATCATTTTGGCATTAACTCTACAGTATACACAAATCTAAAGGAAATAAATCAGACGTGGACAGTCGTGAAGGTGATCCATGAGAACTTTGTTGATGAATATCACAGGTATGAAGCCAACCTGGACGACATAGATCTGTTAAGAACCTCACCGGTCAGCAAGGGTGATGCCGAGCTGACTGGTCTGTAGCAGAGTTAAAAAAATGAGGATTAGTATTTTATAATCACCTCACCAAGTGTAATAAATGACAATATACATAGTAACACAGTACTGACAGTACAGGAACAACAGGACCTTTTAGAAATAGAATTATTAAAGACAACGACACCATAAATTGGCATAAACAAAATTATATCACAATGATTTCATGAATCTAATGTGATTATAAATCATAGAGTTACTACTGTATAATCCATGACATGATAGATTCATTATTCATGTAAAATTTATATTCAGGGATATTCTTGAGAATATTGAACTCTAGATTCAACAAAGTTTTCACATACTGTTCTTATATCACTGGCTCAGTACATCAATTTCTAAGTGAAAAATCAATACTGCAAGTACCTACTGGGTCTTCAAATACATTAGACCAAAGACAGACAATGTCCTCTGTAGGCACGGGCCTGACCTCAGCCTGACCTCAGTGAACTGATCTGGACTTAAAATAACCTGGATACACACCACACCACACTACACATGTATTCCATACACTCTACATTACACACATACACTTGTTTCTTTTATACAATGTACACTACATTTCACATACACCTTACGTTGAACATTATCTGGCATACTTTTTTTTTATCGTCAATACTTTTTCATACATTCTCACATTTTATTATCCTGTATTCTGGTAATACACTTTTTACTTTTAGTTTTCTAACCGTACACAGACGTTCTAGTGTTATTATTATATATATTATATTTTGTACTATAACATACATACATTTTCATATTATTTTTCATATTTTGTCAGTTATCATTACCTGTCCACACACTACTCAGCTGTGTCATTATATATATTTATATTTCATATTTTTATTTCCCATTACTTTAATAGTCCACAATGTTATATCACTAAGTTGTATTCCTATGTACTGTATCATATTAAGTTTTAAGGTCTAGGGTTCAAATGAGGTTGGATTTGGAATGACCTCAAAGCCTGTCCTCCTTTATCCAAATCCTGACGTTACTGTACCTAAGTTTAGTTCCACTACGCTTCAAATCATTATAGTTGTATGTTACTAAGAAATCAATTCACTCAAACCCCACATAAATATCATATAAAGTTGTGCCTTATAATACAAATTTAAAATGCCACATTACATGCTTGCTACAACCTCGGGGGGCCCCGACTGCGGCTCATTTTCAGGACTTGGTAGAGGAGTAGTCTGGGGTAAAAAAAAAATTCTCTGGCCTTTGCTCTTGCTACACTGTTTATCTTCCCATTTCTTACTTCCTGACTGCTTCGTTTGCCAATTTCCATGCCTTCGGTGCACTACATTCTCGGACGAGTCGGTGTGGTTGGATCCTCGCGGAGGCTGTGCTGCAGAGACGACTGGACATTGTATTGATAATATGTGTGGTTTTTTTTTTGAGTCCATAGTCCATCCAAGAAAGGCTGTAATGCGTCACTCTGCTCATGAGGTTTCTTCTTATTCACACTGTGTGCTGAAGCGTCTTCACACCTCTCCACATCCATACTAATGCCTTACTCCCTCATTTTACTGCCATCCACCTCTCCAGCTGATGTCTGCACCATTGATCAGCCAGCTGTCTGTTTATTCACAGTTTAGATAGTGATTGACTGGAAACACAACATATTAACTTGAGAAACTGTCATCAGAGCCTCGGAATCTTCCTTTGAATCTTCCTGCTCCACTAATGCGATACTGTTACTTATCAAAAATAATCTAAAATGTGGCAAGTGAATGATAGAAGATAGAGAGAGAAAGATATAATATTAATATCAATATTAACACATGTATAACTGACATATAACCACCCTCTAGTCTCCAATAGTTATAATTTGTGGCCAATTTGTATTAATTGTTTTTAATTAATTGCTTATCAAACCTGAGTAATGGCTTGAATCCAGGCAAAAATAACAACTACACTTCTATTTCTGTAATGTCCAAACACACACACACACACACACACACACACTCCCATAGAGACACCTATGAGCAGGAATATTTATCAGGGTAATATGTTACATTAGGGTAATCATGCAAGCACACAAACTGTGGCTACTTAGCACCAGCGGGGCCAACCCTATAAACTATGTCTGTCCGTCACTGACTGACTCACTGACTGAGTGATGAAGTTACACCATTGGTCGGCCGAGTGTTGGACTTTCCTCATTGGCCGATGTTTCCCTTTCAAATTAAAAGCCCTCTAGTGGCAAGGCTTTTGGCCACAATTTTGCATACATGGTCCAGCCATATACTAGGTTTTGACCTAGTTGTTTCAAACATTGTTTACTCCCAGAATACCAAATGAGTTATCAGGGAACAAATTCTACTTGCAGTAAGGGTGCAACTTCTCCAGGACTTTTTCTCGGTCTAAATCAAATACGATATTCACTTCTTCCCAACACAAGTAATAGTCTTTGGAGCCCTTGGAAAAAGCACTAGGCTAGCTCATTAGGCCTAATGAGGCCACGGTGCGATATCATGCAGTCACAGTGAAGAGAACGCATATTGACTGAGCAGTCCTTGCCATAAAGCTTTTAACTTTCTTCTCTTTTATTTACATCCTCTGGCTGTGGTTTGTTAAAATGTATCCACTGGTCACGGAGCCTGTACTTGGATCTGTCTCTGCTCTCTATCTCTGACAGTGAAGAGATATTCAGCCAGTTTAGATTCCCTCTTTTGGTTCCTGATAGCATTCTAATTCACTTTGTGTTTTGGCTCAGCTCGCTGTTCCAGGTATGACTCTTTGGTAAGTTTTAGGACTTGGTTTACTCTAATTGGTGTTAGGAAAGCAGTGATATTCTGACACTGGTTTATGTTTAATTGAACAGTCTCATTAATAGTTGACTGGGGACTTTTCGGGGTTCAGTTCTTGGGTTTTAAATGTTTTAAAACAAAATGAGTTGAAGTGAATGGAAAGCAGCCTAATTCTCCCCTACATACATTTGTTGGTGTTTTTCTTTGTATGTGTAAAAGACTTCAGCAGAATTCTGCATGTAGGATCTCGGTTGGATGTTTTTCTCATTTAGTATTGTTATGATGACTGAGTGGACCCTTCACTACTATAAAGATCAATTGGCTGTATTACACCATATTTTGGTTGGGATATTAATATTGTATAATCTTTATTTTATTGCATAGAAAGCTCTATAAGCTTTTTATTTTAGAGCATTCGCTGCCATGTTGAACTTCCCTGATGATGTGATTGTTAGGCCAAGGTAAGTATAACTCATCGTATGCTCAAGGGTGGCGCTACCTAGACTGAACTGAGGTCTGAGTTCCTGACGTCTGGGTGAAGGATCTGAGCCACTCAGGTCTCCAGTCCCCCTCACTGAGTCATGTCATCCAATCAAAAAGACCTCTTCACAGCCACGTTTCAGAATCAATCTGGCGTCTCAGTAAGAATGGTTTGCTGTGAGTCCACACTGAGCACTGGAATCAAAAGCCTTTAAAATGAGCCCTTACAGATCTTTGTGTGCCTCAAAGGATCCATCCAAAAGCCCTGAGCACTGGATCATCTCTGTTTTATGGCTTCCTCTATGTGTCTTATAAAAAGAAAAAAATTGTGTGCTGTGAAGAACCTTAGGTCAATTTTTATACAACAATTCATTCATTTTACTGCAAATTTTATAGGGGGATTCATATTTTAGTTATAGTTAAAGGTGCTATCTGTATCATGTTTATATCAAAACGTGGAATTACCACATAATATAATGGTGATGGTCTGAAACAGCGGTGCTGTTCCCCTTGACGTCCTGGTCTTTGTTTTGTTTTGACGGCCCGTCAAACAGGTCCTCCCCTCAGCCTGGATAAGCCGGAACACCATGCTCCTTGTTTTGGTTTGTTATTGTAGTTCACCTCATCAACACTAGACTGCCGATCTCATAGGTACCTTTAAATAGGTCTTTTGAGTGAACTGAGTAGTGGATTAGGAGAGGACATAAATAAAAATGTTTTTCAGAATGTATATCTAAACAATAGCATTAGCGTGTTTAGCTAAATCGATAATCAGGGAAAGATTACCGCTCATCCGGCTTGAAAGTTTGTGCTGGATAATCAAAAAGTCATACTGTATGCTCAGTCTAAGTCTAATAAAAGTGGAACACTGTATAGTATTAACGTAAATCCTCTTCTGTTATTTTATGATAACACTTAAAACAACATAGGGAAGAAGCCTTTAATCAGCTTGTGGGGTTATGCTTTCTGTTGAGAGTCGAGTGGTAAGAACATGAGGAAACTTTAAATGCTCCAAGTCTTTTCTTTGATCACGATGAGAGTTCTCTGAGAGGATTAAACTGACATATTAGATAGATTTGCCTCTGTGGGGAATAATCTAAATCCCCCATGTCCAAGCTGCGAGATCCGTAACCTTTTGCATCCAGCAACTCTGGCAGCATGTGAGAGTGAAAAATGCAAAGCCATGCTTGTCATGCTTGGCACAATTCATCTGTGACAAGAAAGTGAAAGATTGACAGCCCTACAAAAAACAAATCTGTTGGTACAAAAAAACAGAATTTATGTTCCAATTAATGTGCATACATATCTTACAGATATATGTGACCAGGCTGGCGTTATTTAAGTAATTTATGTAATCCGTAACTTTTTCATGTTTAAAAATCCTATTTTTGTTACTGTCACGCATTTAAATCATACTCACTGGCTGAAAAACTGAAGAAAAGGCAAGTGATATCTTCAGAAAGTGAACCTGCAACTATTCCAAAGAAACAACTCGGTCTGAGGAGGGAAAACGTTTAGAAAAGAGAGCGACCATCAGTGCGGACAGTGATTGTGAACTGAATTCTGGGAATTGTTGTTCAATCACTAAATGGCTATGACAAATTATGGCTTATACCTTTAAGTGATCCAGTGATTGTCGCTTACTGCCTGACAGTCGTGATATGTCAGGTACTGTAACGCTGATACAATCTCCCTTTGTACCTTTTATTTACTCCTGCCTCATACAGTAACATACACACTGACAACAGACCAAAGGCAGGGAGGAGGACAGATGTGTTTAATTTAATCATCCTTCAAATAATTTGTAGCTCTTTTTCAGATAATCCCTTCATGAGCGACGGCCTGGACAGGATGAGAAGCGGCCAGGACAAATGCCTCAGCGCTCTAGCTGTCACCATTGTTCAGGAACAAGACGAGTTGGGTTGGACTGTTCTGGGGAGCCGAGTGGATTTGTTGGGATTAGTCAGAGTCTTAATGAGCCCCCTGGGTGCCCGTCATTATTTCACAAACAGCCAACCCTTCCAACTCTTTAAACAAAGTATGAAATTAATTTATAAATATTGATTGCCTTCCCTGATGGAGCCCTGCTAGTCCACCTTGGTGTTCTTTAGGGATGGTGTAGATGAAAAGGTCATTTATCTGGTTTGTTCACAATGTGGATACAACACTGAGTAGGAAGGGACCAGTGCCAAAGATACTATGGACATTCGAATATACATGAGTTATGATTCTAGAATTATACTGTACATTCAACTTTCTAGGGCTGTGTGATTGTGACACACCTGGACATGAACTCAGGTCAGATTGACAGATGTCAATTATCTCCATCTGGAGATAATGATCAACAATCAACATGAATTACGGAATATGAAAAACTGGAACTGAAAACCTTTGAATACACAGAACATAAAATACAAGATATGGAGACTGATATTGATCCAGAGAATAATTTCTACAACGGCGCACATAATCATTGTGAATATTACACAGAAGAACAGTTTAACAGGAAAGTTAAAATGGATGGAGTGATATCAATAATACATTTCAATAGTAGGAGCCTTATTTCAAATTTTTCAGATAAAACATCGTTTAAGACAACTAAATGAGAAATTCATAGTAATAGCGATCTCTGAAACTTGGCTTAATGATGAACAAGTAACTATGGTCGACATAGAGGGATATGTGTCACGTGTTGGAGAGGTGAGGACCCAAATGCAGGAAATAGCCAGACTAACACCTAGCATAACACGCCTACAGATATCACATCTACAGCAAGCAATGGACCGACAAAGGCTGACTGGGAACAAGACTGATATACACTGGGTGATTACAATGAGACACAGCTGGGCAGACCAAGACTAGACCAGGAAATACAACTGGATGAATAGTAAATATATGACAATATGATATGTTTTTTATTAATAGAACTCAAAAAAGGGTTGCTTTATACATTGACAAAAACTATAACAGTAAATCTGTTGGCAGCTTGACACTGGGTATAGACAATATCATGGAATGCATCTGTAGAAATTGAAATAGAGATACCAAATCAAAAAATATACTAATAAGCTGTATAGAACACCAGGATCTTGTATCGATACATTTAGGGACAAATTATCAGGGATGTATGACGCCATAAATAATAAGAAAATGTTTTTTGTCTGTGGGGATTTCAATATTGACTTGCTAAACTCACTTGATCACAATACAACTACAGAGTTCATCAATTCAATGTACAGTATGAGCCTATGCCCCTCAATCACATGCCCAACTAGAATAACAACACACAGTGCTACATCAATATATTTTCCAACATTATTGATAAGAAAGTAGTAAGTGGACTAATAATAAATGACACAAATGACCATTTGCCAGTCTTTGCAATCATCCAGGGCTGTACTAGGATGAATAAAGATGTTAAAACTTACAAAATAACTAGACACAAAACCATAAGGGCAATCAATTATTTTAAAGTAGACCTAATGTCAGGCCCTCCACCTCGACAGCGGTGTAGTGGCTGGAAGGGGGTTATGTGCGGTTGTATGGTTTCTCTGTCCATGTGCTCTGTGAGTCCATTTCAGGTTTTGTGGCTGAGCTTCGACTTCCTACCTGCTGCCCATCTCCTAATCAACCGCACTATATCTACCCGGGACTTCCAGACACTCACCGCCAGATCGTAACTTGCTTCACAGCAGTCAGTTCGCTTCTAGGTCACTTCCTGTATGCATATTCTAGTTTTCGAGTTTCAGTATTCTAACCCGTGTTCTCTTGTGCTTTCTAGTCCCGGTATCCGACTCTGCTTTTTTTTGATTCAACGACGTTCCTGTTTGCCTCCTACTCCGACCTTCGCCTGTCTAATCGATTACGTCTCTGCCTCGCCCTCGACCACTTGCTTGTGCCCCGACTGCCTCTCTTGCCTTTGCCCCCCACACTCTTGGACTGTCCGACTACTCTCTTGTTGCCTCGTCCCCCTTTAGTTTATTAAATTGGTTTATTGTTATCCGTGTGTTGTGTCTCTCTGTCGTGCGCCTGGGGCCTAGTATTGTTCTCACCATAACACCTAAGGAGATAAGACTGGAACAAAGTATGTGGAAGATGTAAACAAAGCCTATGAGACATTCTTGTCCATAACAATCACTCTTTATGATAAAAACCTGTCCTCTAGTAAAGACAGTAGTAAAACAGAAACTTTCTGAAAAGCCACGGCTAACTAAAGGAATACTAAATGCATGTAAGAAGAAAAATGTATTCTACAAATCATTTTTAAAGAAGAGAAAAAAAGAAGCAGAACATAAGACTTAAAATCAAACTGACAAGAATTATGAGAAGCAGCAAAAGGGATTACTACAATAAATTACTGGAGGACAACAAAAACGATATTAAAAATACATGGAAAGTATTCAATGGCATCATTAAAAAAGGAAATGGGAAAACAGGATACCCAAACCATTTCCTAAACAAAAATACTAAAACTATTAATGACATGGCCTTAGCTGCAGATTCATTTAATGATTTTTTTTTTGGTGGTGTTGGTCCTGGTTTGGCTAGGGAGATTTCAAAGGCAGTAGTAGTACAGATGATGTGGAAAGTACAGTAAAGATGTAAATGTTAAAAAAATCTATGTTTTTAAAGGGAACAAATGAAAAAGAATGTATTGACGTTGTTAAGAAATTGAAGAGAAAGAAATCTAAAGACTGGAGTGTGTGGTGAAATCAGTTACTTATTCACTGTGCCGTGTAGCTTCAAGAAAAGCATGAACTACATTTTCGGCATTGGAGAAAATACATTTCTGAGTGTGTAAATTGTGTTACTTCTGAAGTACACAGGTTTCTGCAGAAGTGATGTTCCTAACGTCCTACATGCTTTGTGAAGGTAAATTAAAGAGCAAACTTCGACATGTCAACTTATCCCTTTAGGATTTCTGTTCTTTGAGACCCTGACTGGTCTGGACTATTCTGGACTCCTGTCAACCCCTGGTGTCAAACTCAATCAGATACACTTTCACTTTCATTCAAACAAATACATTAACTTTTGGATAAATCATATCAGAGAAAGATAATCACCTCTAAACTTTCATTTTGGCACCGCCGTCACAACTATATAAAGGTGACCTTTTTAATAATCAATTCAAGTTTTATTTGAGTAAATTGACCTTTTCCTGTGACCTTTCTCCAGGATTGGACTGAGACGGTCGTTCTTAGCAGGATTAAATTAGCTGAGTAAAGCCTATCTTACCCTGACAACTGCCTTAGGATCTAGAGATGCTGCCGAGGAGACCAGACATGACATTTCATTTCCTGAGCTGCAGCGCCAAGATATTTGATCACAGTAAATATCTGTGTCCACACAGGTAAGTACTTCAACTATTAATAACTACTAAATCCTGAAAGAAATATATATATATTTTTTTAATGAATTATGAAGTCATAATGTTTGATGTATTCTGAATAATTAGCCCATCGTTATGAAATTGACTAACAGTTATTCATCAAGCATGACTGGTTTGTAGTCACATAACAGAGATAGAAGAGAGAGAGAGAGAGAGAGAGAGAGAGAGAGAGAATTAGTTACAAATGCCTGCAAATGGAAAACGAGAGAAAAACAGACAAATAGAAAGTCAAAGATTGAAAGATAGAGACAGACAGACAGACAGAGACAAACAGAAAGACAGACAGAAAGACAATCAAACACAGACGGATAGGATAAACCTCCTGAAGAGATGTGACTAAATTGTTTAGTTTTTTTTCCAGGGAGAAAGACTGTGATTGGAATTCCCCGTGCAAATGATGTATAGGACAATTTGGTAGCGGTGGCTGAAATGCAGTCAATGCTCAGCAAATGTCTCATTCTCTATCGCCGGGTGGTTTGAGTCTGATGGAACGACAGCCTAACAGTTCCTGACAGAGAGAGGGCTGCGAGGCAGAGCCGCGGCCTGTTTCAAAAAACCGGACATAACTGAGGACAATTCAGTCATTGAGCTTACGTCCCTCCATCAAAATGTAATGTAATGTAACAAGTGGCAAATCTACACACTTCTTTAATTGTGCAATCAGGCGGGGTCTATCGGTGGTGGTGGGGCTTTTAACTTGAAGGACAAAACCCAACCTGGACGCTGTAACACATCAGAGCATCCATCAAGAGGATTTATTTGAGAACTTAGTGGAATAACGCCTTATCATACGTGACTGCAAACCGGGACATAGTCCTGAAATATCAGCCTAGCAGCATCATAAAATCACACGTCATTAAGAAGCTTAGATTTGTTATATTCAACTTCACATATTCAACTAATATTCATGAGAGGGCATCAACAAAACTACAAGTAATAATTATTATAGTTTTATTCTGGTCAGTATATATATTTATTTCCATTATAAGAAAATGTTCGCTCATATTTCAAAGGTTCACATTCACTTATTTGGGATATGAAAATGCAATATATCTCCTGAGAAATGTCCTGCTCTGCCACAGTGACATAGCAGAGAGAGAGAGAGAGAGGGAGAGTGAGGGGGAGAGAGAGAGAGAGAGAGCGAGACAGGAAGACAGACATAAAGACACTATCACAGAGCTGATCTCTGGCATTATGATTGCAGAGTTCAGCAGTGTTCAGCACTGAGAGTACCTAGATGAAACTGTTGAGGCAGTGAGCTGTGTAATCCAACTTGACAGCCATGGAAGGTGATAGCATTGGGACCCTAAGAGAGTAGACTGTACCTCTTAGGAAGAACAGAAATAGAAAGAAACAGCCCCCATAAACGACTCCAATTGGCTACCTGTTGAAAGTGTTAACCTCATGGAAAACATGAAAAATGATTTATTGTCTTGCAACCACACTCTATTAAATTGTTTGTGTAAAGCAGCCAACATATGGTGTCTCTGAACAGCTGCTGGTGTAGGGAATATTTAGCGGAAGAATTCATTTACCACTTTGGTTCAACTCCCTGTGACA
>OMKK01069407.1:7737-19973 GCA_900302305.1 Polymixia japonica
ACACACACATACAAACAATTTTTCTCACTCACACACACATACATTTCTAACACACAGACACACACACACACACACACACACACACACACACACACACACACAGAGAGGTCAGAGACCAGTGCAATACATTTTTCCCTATCAATTTTTTTCCTCACGAATACACAAACCTTTATGGTAGAAATGGAGCACATTACTAACAAATGAGATACTTTTTGTGTCAACGATAGAAACAATGACAAAGGAAAAAACCTAATAAAATCCAATCTAATTTATTCTGCAACTTATTCTTTTTTGTTATTACTTCGAGGTCCGTCTGGGGACGGTTGAGCAATCGAGGAACGTCAAGTTAAAGGAATGGAAGGAGGTGGATTATTGCAGGGTCGTTTAGGTTAGGGTCTGAGCTCATTTCGCCTGCGCAGCGGGGTCTGCCAAGCCCTTGGCAAGTCCAGTGCCCACATTTGTTTTGACTAGGACATGAAACCCCACACTCGTTCTCTCTCTCTCTCCCAGCGCATTCCTTCACCTCCTCGGTGTCGCTGCCCTCGCCCTGTCGACCGCTGGACCGTTTCCAGTCTCTCTCTCCCTCCTCTGTCATCTGTCCCTCTTCACTCTACCGTGGTTTATCTTGTTTCTCATACTTGGTTGTTCTCACCCGCGATTTTTTAGAGCTTTCAACTACGCATGAAAGCAACCTTCTGGTGGACTAACGCGCTGGCTCTTGCATTAGAAATTCTTCTTGCTTGAAGAACATTGATTACTCCAATATGTTGCCTGATTTAGTCTTCTTTTCAAATCACAGCTTCTCGTAATTCATCTCTGTAAAGAAGGTGCCCCATTGTGCTCCTTACCAAGAAATTCTGTACAGTACAGCTTACAAGTAGTCATGGAGCTTCAAAATAGGCATGTACCCCTTTGGCAGTAATACGGACATACCTTGCCTTCAGCAAGTATCCGCCTTACTAAAGTGCCTTTCAGTAAGACACTGAATCACTACCAGCTCCAGAGGTTCTGTTCTGTCGCTTACTCTGCGCTCTGACCTCCCAGTGAAGGTCAACAAGAAAAAAAGCACATCTCCCAACCATAAATGATAAATCTCATTATCACAAAACTTACTTCCACAAGTTCGACGGTCTGGAGTTAATCAGATCAGAACCTTGTTTACTCACAGTCATCTAGCCAGCTATATGTGGTTCAGATATGCATTTAAATGCATAGACATTTTATCATTGGCATTGGAATGATAGTAGATATCAAGTTCAGATATCACCAAAAAATCATCATCAAAAAAATAAAAAATGTCATCGAAAAATCACAGCATTGATTATATCATTTGAAGTTTACAAATAATAAATATGACAAGACGCTTGATATCTTGATATGTCTACAAATAATAAATATGACCAGACACTTATTTATTATTTGTAGACTTCAAATAATATAATTAAGGCTGTGATTTTTTGATTTTTCGAATGCTGTGATTTTTATTTACTGACAGAAGTTATTTGACATTTATGGTTTTAAATGTAAAGCCACTTAGAGGACTATACTAATCCTTGATCAACGTACCACTGTGGATCAGCATGATGAGTAGTTGTCTCTCATTTATTATTTATGGGGCTTTTTAGATAATGCAAGCTAGCTATTGCACCATCTACCAGACATACTCTACTCCTTATCTAATAATAAATGGGACCCGTGTGTTATGTGATGTGGGCCAGGTAGGGGGCACCTGAATAAACTCAAAATCATACTCAAGCGCATTTACAAAGCATTAGCTTGAACATTTATTTACCTGAATACAGTCAGGACACACAGAAGCAATACTGTCACAAGTCGCCTTATCTGTCAATAATATATTCTCTATAAAGAAATGCAGTCCTGTAGTTGAGATTAGTATTCTGTGACTTTTATGTCATATGACTGCACATGACTTAAGGGTATCACAACACATATTTTAAGATGCTATTTATAGCTGAATTAAAACACAAATTAGGTTTACTATATATACGGATACCCTTTATTGAGTTATCCTTAACGTTCAGTCACATCCACATAAGGGATTTTGAAAAAGACGCAGATGGTGATCAGTGTTCCAGTTGCGTCACTCTGCAATATTCCCACTCTCTGGAGAACCACATCTCCTTTCAGCATTCCCTGCTCTTGTCAGCAAGCAGGAACCTAAGCTGGGATATGACTTTATTCATGCATAACTACCATGTGGAAAGGACACTTTTTATTCTCGTAAATATTCGGACAATATGCCAACAGCTGTTCCTGCTTCACCCATTACAAATTACCTTGTGTCCTCCTGTCGCAGAGAAACTAAACTGCTCCCTCTAGTGTTTAGAGGAGGACATAACCGCCCGGAAAATCCTTGCGACTGTTGTTTCTCAATTAGTGTGGATCAGCTCAATGCCCTATATGGTTTTATTGTTATGTATACACTTAAGGTACAGCTCTTGGCACTCATTTTAGTAATTTTAATCAAAGAAAACTTGAAAATGTCACCTATCTTCTACCTCCAATTTACAGTAAATCAGTGAAAAGTTTTCCTCTTTCTTTTATGATGTCCTTTATAGGTCTCTACTGGCCATTAGAAATTTATAGTATGTGGCTGTTAACACATGGGGAAAGAAAACATGACATTCGGATGCCACCTCAGGGACTGAACTCCTGTTGGAATTAAAATGGTTGTTGAAACCATGGAAACTATAGTTGCTTGACTGTCACATTTGACCCAACAGACCATAGTAGCAGCCCTTGTTGATGGTACATGTCATTTTGCCTGACTGTTTACATCTGTGCAGTCCAAGAAAGTATCAAGATGATATTAGGTTGGAATCAGAACTGGGCAATAGTAACTCTCTCTCTCTCTCTCTCTCTCTCCATCCAGGCTATGGGAATCTGGGAGCTGGTGGTCTCGGGGCTGGTGGCCTAGGAGGAGGTGGATACGTTAATCCTGGCGCTGGGGCTGGAGTGGCAGGTGCGTGCCAAGATAAGTGTAACATTATGTTGCAGGGCATAGTTTTTCAGTTTGGTGCCAAAAGGATGAATCACTCAGCTAAAGGTTCTGCTGAGCTGTCTTGCCAAAGATGTAAAATGTCTCATGGCCACATTAGTGCTAGCAACCAGCAGAATTATCCTCCACACATCCTTGCCTGCTTATCTCTCTTTAAGGTGGATATGGTGGATATGGAGGATACGGAGCAGGCACTGGGGGCTTTTTTCCTGGAGCTGGAGCTGGAGCTGGACAGAAGGCTGCTAAACCAGGTACAGGAGTTGGCAGATAAACAGGGTCCTGGCAGTGTTTTGTTTCTTGTTTTTTTTTTAAACAGTTAACGATCAGTTATTTGGCCACCTGGCACTCCGTGGGCCACATAGTTTCATTTTTTGTATAGTACTTAAGTAGTTAATTTCAAATGGTCAATTGGCAGCATTCCAAAACCACACAGGCGGTGTGCTCCAAGTTGCGGTGTTTAGTTACAGTACATGTTGCTGTCTTAGTGACTGAGGGACCATACAGGTTACTAGGTACTGTACTGAGGGCCGGTAGAGGGTGCAGTGTACTACTCAGTCACTTGGCAACTAGCTTTTGAGACTCTTGTGGAAATCCACATCCCTTACAACAATCTAGGTCGTGAAGTGGATAGGAAAGCAGATCTGTTCTGTTAAAATGAGACCCGAGTCTCTGTATTATTTTCCCCCTCAGGTTATGGAGCAGGTGGCCTGCCTCTAGGTGGACCATACCCAGGTAAAAAAAAAAGCATAGTACACATTTCAATCAATAATCAGCAAATCATCCACGTTAGCTTTGGTGCAATCATGTTCTCTGTTTTGTCTCTCAGGCTACGGCGGTGGTCTGCCAGGTGGTGGTCTGCCAGGTGGTGGTTTGCCTGGTGGTGGCCTCCAGCCAGGTCTAGGTAAGTGATGTAATCAAATCTGGTGTAAGCATACTGTCATACCAGGCAAACCTTTGCTATTGTATCGCCCATGAAGTGGAACAGCAACGGTGACATGCAAAAACAATCTTCGTGACCAATACATCATGTTTTTAATCTTGCTGAAGAAATATTTTTTCTGTGAGCGAGAGATTAGAGAAGTACCTCCTGTCTTTGTTGATAAACACTGTGCAGTATTATTCATCAGGTGTTCTGGTTGTCTGATACACAGGTGCAGGAGGAAAAGGTTTTAAACCAGCTAAAGGAGGTAAGATGATTCACCGTTTGTTTACAGGCTAGACAAATGCACCATTCAACACTGACACAAAGCGTTCTAAGTCTTTGAGACATCTGCATGCTTGTATGTTACAAGGAAGCCAAAACGAATGTTTCACATTAATATAAACTCAGCATGAAAACCACTAGTTGGCAACCAAATGCACAGTTTTATCATGTACCTGCTAGACTTGGATAGGTTGAGCTTCAGAAAAGCCCGACATGATCTCAAAGCATATGTCATGTTTGTGCACATGATTTACTTTAAATTAGGAAGGTTGATTAAGCATGAATTCAAAAGCGCTCATCATGGGAAACATTGTACTATGGCAAAGAGCCCACACTTAAGTATTGGTTGGCAAATGATGAGGTTTTGGTCACAAAAATGGAACAACTCTTGAGCAATCTCAACCTCTATCAGTAGTTTTTTCAAGATGTTTCAAAGAACAACTTATTCCATTGAAAAAGCACAGATAAAAAACAACATTACTCTCCATTCTCTTGCCAACATTTTCCCCCACAGATCTCCCAGGCCACATATTTACAGGCAGTGCGCAACGTCTGTTCAGCAAAGTATTGGATTTAAGACAGAAAAGGAAAGTTCAACAAATAAACCAGTGTGTTTTATGCAGCTGCCAAGCTCCCCTAAAAGTAAAGCTGACAGCTCATTTCCTGCCCAGGGGGATAGCCAGAGACATGAAGCATTTGATGAGGCAAGGCAAATGCCATGCATACTGTCTCTCTCTCCTGGTTAGATTAAAAGTCTGCCATGTTGCTTTTGATCACGCGGCTGAAGACAGGTTAGTGGGGCCAGATCAGATGGTTTCATACCTGTGACCACTGGTCACTCTGAGGCAACTGACTCCCCCCTGAATTGGTCAAGTCTGGCACAGGCCACAACCTCCCTTTCCTTTTTTGATGATTGCACAGGGTGCAATCAGCCCTAGTGGGCCCTAGTGGGCTTACCTTGTGAGGCAGCTAGTTAATGTTAATGTTAATGATAATGTTAATCCACAGCTGGTTCTGACCAATCAGCGTCCTATGAGGAACTACTGGCAGCTACAGGTGTGGTTTAGGTGTGACAACCTAATATATCCATGGTGATTAGACCCACGGTGATAGACAGATGGTTCATCCAATCACCTGCCAAGTATTTTTTTAAAGTACCTGCCCTTTTCCAAACAGTTTCCAAGGACAACTTCTCAGATGGTTCTGTGTAACAATCTGGTGTGTCAGGTTACTAGTGGGCAGGGGAACTGCAGATATATCCTCATCCTAAGGTTTTGATCATTCTCAGCTCAGATCAAAACAGATCAGATGTAAATCCAGGATTCCCTGTGGGGAAATTAGGCCATCGCAGCATCAGAAAATTAGGATCTAGACATCAGACGAGTAGAGTAGTGAAAGATAAACAAAAAAAGTGGCAATCTCGAAGATCTCCGTTTTGTTGTCTATGGTGAAAAGCCGTAACTGACGGACCTCACTTCAAAGGCGTCACTATTTCACTAATTTGAATGCATGGCGGGAAAGTCGCCACAGGCACCCGGTTCTTAATACTCATAGTACTGCAAATGCAAGGGCTTTCATCAGTGGGCCACAGGCTCAATCACCATTGTGTTACCTCATTAGATGATTAGTGATACATAGTGACTTAACAGACATTTATTTAAATGAAAATCTTTTGAGATCTTCGAGATTGCCACTTTAAGTCTGTATATGTGCACTTTGCGTAGGTGCAGGCACTGGGGGAACTGTGCTCGGAGCAGGAACTGGGCCTGGAGGAGCAGGAACTGGAGCTGCAGTACCTGCTGGAGGCAAGACCCACACACACACACACACACAGATGGAATTTTACTGTTTTAATTAAATTGTGGAAACAATTTTGTCATGATCCAGGGGCACAGAATCTGCCTGGTCAAGAATATTATTAAGGGCAGGCAATAGAGAGGAGAGCAGCTGCTCGCTGGCTCTATGTAGAGTGCAGCTGGTTCACACATTGAATGATATATGTATGCCCACACCAGTCACAATGAACTATGTGTACAACATCCCTAGGTGCAAAATATGTTGTTGTTAACTACATATGCGCTTGTATAATAGGATACACGAATAATATAAATAGGCAGTCAGACACAGACATCATGCTGCCCATTTTTTCATTTATGATTATTTGTACTTGTCTTGTCTCTGTATACCTCCATGTTTTTGTCTATTTGTTCCTCTGTAAAGCGTCTTTGTGTACTAAGAAAAGCGCTATATAAAACTAATGTATTATTATTATTATTTATGCATTTTACAGTGTGGGATTGATTAACGTCACATCGACGTAAGCGACGTCCTTGTGTTGTATCGTACTAACTCGGATAACGTCAATGACGCCTCATCTCTCTTTCAGTCCCCGTCATTCCCCAGACGGGTCTTCCAGGAGGGGGCGCTGGTGCTGCCGCAAAGAAAGCTGCCAAAGTGCCAGGTTTGTTTCAGAGGCAAAAAAAAATAGCGCCGTAAAAACAAAATGCGTTTATCACGATTCGGGAGTGACTTCCTACGTATAGCGGAGCGCTCGCACACGTTTGCGTGATTCACGTCACACACACACACACACACGTCTCACACACACACACACACACACACACGCACCAGTTACAATCGTTTACAGTGACGTAAACACTCCTGATGCAAATAGACAGCGATGTCCTCTTGTTGTTGGCTGTGGCAGGTGTGGGCGTGCCTGGACTTTACCAAGGTGGTGTGGTGCCGGGACAAGGTGTGTCTTTTCCTCAGAATGACCAGTCTTTCATCATACTATAGTAATTGTCACTGGTTTTTGCCAGTCAGTGGTACTTTGGTATTGTAGTGTTATGGCTGTAGTCGTTTTCCTTATGCCCTGCTGATGGCTCTTCTCATACGTCCAGGGTTTGGTGGCCGTGGAGTTCTGCCAGGGGTGGCTACAGGCACCGGACTCAATCCCAAGTCATGTAAGGCCTGAAGTGATTTGATTTGACAGTAGGGTGGTTGTCCCTGCATTACAGTGACAGTAACCTTCCTATGCTTGCGTTGGATTAGCTGATGTGGTTTCCTTTTCACAGTGCCAGGTGGAGGACAGGGAGGACCAGGCACTGGTAGCTATCTTGATAATAATTATATTATGATTAAAATACATGTATTAGTATTAACTGACCAGGACTCAAACTCATTTATTTCCCCTGAACTTGTAATGAAGGAGGCCGTGGATATGGTGGACCAATGCAGCCTGGGGTGTTTCATGGGTATCCTCTGAAATCACCAAAAGTGGGAGGTACAGTATACTATCTGAACTAAGCCAATAACTGTGTTTTCCAGGCATTGCATTCTCTTGTTTGCTAAGGATCTGAGAGCAACTGTTTTGTTTCAACTGTCTGTCGGGGATTCAGGCAGGACTCAAGTGCAGACTGAGGCAGGTAGTTGGGTAAACACAGTTTTACTTCAGACGGCAGGCAGGTTCACAACAGTAGCAGGCAAGGGTCAGCAACAATAATCAGTCCAAACAGACAGAGGTACAAAAACCAAGACCAGACAGTCAAAAACAGGCAGGCAGGCAAAGTGGGGTAATACTTGCTGGAACAGAACTAAGTGAAAGCTTAGAACGATATGGCAGAGAGTCTTCTTCTTCTTCGTTGATTTTTTTTTTCTAAATTATTATATATATAAAATAAATAAATCAATTAATTAGAAAAAAAATCAATAAAGTTCTTCCCCACCCCTCATCCCATTCTCTAATATACCTTCTCAGTCTAGGCTCTGAGAGGGCCTGAAAGCCTCTCTCAACAGCCCCTGCACTTCCTCTCCAGTAACTTCCACGATATCCAAAAACGTTCTCGCTGCATTAACAACTATCTCTATTCTCTCGGATTTCCTTTCCGCCTCAGCGGCACAGTTAATCACCATGGCCAGAAATGCTAAGAACCTAATCTTGTCCTTACAAAAACAATATTCATCATGCTTACTACCTGATTTGTTCTCCCTTACTTCTTCAATCTTTTCATTCCTAGCTGCTTCCTCATGGCTCAGCCTTCTCTTGGACCTGATCCTCATTACTTACTACTTTGTTTTTCTTTGGACTGCTTGCCATGCTTCATGACCCCCGCCCCCTCACACTGATTACACTTGGGTTCTTTTCTACAGTTCCTGCCGCTGCACTCCTCATCTCCACATCTTGTTTCACACCTTTCTCCGTCACTCATCCTGATCATTCTGTGACTGTCAACAACTCCGTTACATTCTTTAAATCTGCTTTCATTGACCACATATGATGTTCCATCAACAACGCCATTTACTGGAACTCTTCTATGAAGTGGGAAACATGACACTTCGTAATCATCTAACTTAGAGATTTCCAATGCCTTCTTCAGTTGTGTCTGTGACACACATCCAACAATGATCAATCCACTTCTTTTAACATCAACTAAATTGACATCGCCAAGTTTGTTCTTAACCCAACTCGCTACTTCATGTTTGTCCGACAGAACTCCAAATCTGTTCTTGCGCCCAGTCAATTTTATTCCAGCCAAGGGGATTTCTTTCGTTCTCACTATCATCATCACTGTAACTTGAAATTTCTTCTCTTCTCTTCCTTTTTCTCCCTGATTTCTTCCCGCTGCTTCTTTCAAACTCATCCGCCTCCATGTTTTTCTCCAGCCCCCTGACCAAAGAAAACATCTGGCAGAGAGTGAAGGGTGAGCTGGCAGAGAGTGAAGGGTGAGCTGGCATAATTGGAAAAGGCTAATTGGGCAGATGAGGTGCAGCTGGTGTAGCAGGTAGCAGGCAGAGGTGAAGCAGAGACAGGAACTGGAGAGGGCAGAAACCAGGACTGGAGTAGGGAGATCAGGAAGACAAGCTGGTTGAGGTTCTGACACTGTCAACCACTGTTGTGTTACATCTCCTTTTCCTCCAGTGTACAGACAGTCTTACTTCCCTTTTGGCCTGGCCAATGGGTACCCAGGTTCCCATGGGTATCCTCAGGTTATGTATGGTGGGTTTATCACTGGATTATGTCTCAGAGGAAGAGGCTGGTCTGTTTTTGAGGCCCCAGAAAGGATAAACAAAGTTGGTAATATAGTTCACTCATCCATGTTTTATCATGGCCTCAAAATCAGAACAATTCTTTCATTGGCTGCTTTGTAGAAAACTATACTAATAAACCTTAATTTCTGCTGTGAAGTAGTAAACTTGCAATCACACCTGTTTCCTTCTGGGAACCACGTTTGCCATTAATGAGAAGCAAACCAGGTTTATAAAATCTAACTATTATTCAAATACTCTATTTAAGTGATTCTTGCTGGGGAAGGTGCCATATATGCAAATATATGGTTTGAATGAACTGATACATATTTAGAACTGTGCATACCTACAGTATAGCAAAAAAGAATATGGTATCAGTAACTCTTTTCTGCTGTATGGTTATTTGTAGATTATAGTTTTGCTTGTAGTTGATATTCCTCAAGGCTTGCTGACATTTTGGTTATTTTTACAGGAAATTATGTCACTGCCATTTGATGAATAGCAAATTATCGCTGTTCTCAAAAAAGCTAAAAAAAAAAAAAAATCCTGCTCTTGTAATTGCCAAGTTGGCTCAAGCCTTAGCCACTACTTGAACTCACCAATATTTTTAATGTGTTAACATTTACTCTAGAATGCAATTGTAAACAATTATGTGATTTTATGTCTTTTAAAATCTGGCTGCAAAATTAGCTATTCAGTAATTAAACCAAATTGATGTGATTATGCTGTAAGTGGAAATATGGACAATGTACCACATGATTGTTGGACAATAATATATTGTGCTCTTTTAGTTGTCTTTAATGTTGGTCCATGTTGGCCATGTGCATAACCCTTGTCTAGTTTATCACTTCTAACATAGTTTATCACTTCTAACTTCTAATCACTTCTTTTTTCTATTTTTCCACAGGTGGCTATGGAACAAAACCTGGTGGTGGCAAACTCCCCTTCGGTATAGATAACTTTTCTCATTCATGTATTGTTTTGGCATACCACTATTACTACTACAACTATTACTTTCAGTAGGGATACATGGATTAATAATGTGTCCCGTAACAATGTTTCAGGTTACGGGGGCTTTGGTACTGCTGGTGCAGGACTTCCAGGAAAAGGTGGCCCTGGGTCTAAGCCTGGATATCCCATTGGAACAGGTGAATATTTTTACAAATATCCTGTCAAGTGGAATAGAGTAGAAAGGTAGGAAAGCACAGTAAAATGACTGTCTTCATTTTTCACTTCATGCAGGGGTCGGGCCAGGAGGTATCTCACCTGCCCAGGCTAAAGCTGCCAAATATGGTACCACGCTCTTCATTGAGAATTTTATTTTACTACACCTATAAAAAAAATGAAAGATACATTAATTTTTCAACAGAAATTCAGTTTGTGTTAGATTGAAGTCCTTGCTCTCTTACACACAGGTGGTGGTGCTGCTGGTTTTGGTGGTTTGGGTGGCGTACCAGGTGGTGTTCCAGGTGGTGTTCCAGGTGGTGTACCAGGTGGTGTTCCAGGTGGTGTTCCAGGTGGTGTACCAGGAGCAGGAGGACTTTATCCAGGAGGTATAGTACATAGCCCTGTTGCTAAGAAGGCATCTCCTGTTCACATAAAAAAATATTTTCTTTGTTGTTTTTGTCTCTCTTCTTTGTTGGTGGCTGAAGCAAAATGAAAATGCTATCTTATGAATTCATAACTTGAATTATTATATTTTTTTACAGCAGGCTATGGAGCTGCTGCAAAGGCCGCTAAATATGGTGAGTCTCATGATTTTTTTTACATACATAGAAATACATACATACATAAAAAAACATTTGCATTCAAATCATTTAAATATTTTTTACACAATCTTTACTGACATTATATATTACAAGCAACCTAAAACTAAAGCTTTAGCCTTACAGTTCAGTTGACATTATCTGATGTGGATGATATTACTACTCCATTGTTGACACTTGTGATCTGGACGTTCCACAGGACTCCCAGGGGCAGGCGTTGTACCAGGAGCTGGAGTAGTTGCTGGAGGAGCAAGAATACCAGGAGGAGTTCCAGGAGGAGTTCCCGGAGGAGTTCCAGTTGGGGGATATTCACCAGCTGCTAAAGCTGCTAAATATGGTATGGTATTTAAATGACATGAATGTAATGCCCAGGCTTAGCTAGGTTATGAGCCCTAATACATGTACATCTTCCCTCAACCATAGGAGTAGGAGGTGCAGGCCTAGGAGCAGGAGGACTAGGAGGGCAGGGAGGACTGGGAGGAGCAGGAGGCGTACCTGGTGGCGTACCAGGAGGAGTAGGAGCAGGAGGGTACTCTGCTGCTGCCAAAGCCGCTAAATACGGTAGTAGGAATGAACACATTCACTCTGCACATTGACTGGACTTCTGTCTACCCTGATGAAAATTCACTGCAATGTTCCTATAGTTTATTGCTGTGATATTTGTATAGTTTCCTTCTTAAGGGGAAAATCCAATGTCAAACCGTATTAAAAAGCTGTTATTATTATGATCTCAGGACAGACAACCAAGCAGTTCCGTTGATGATGTATGGAAGACTGACTTTTGATTCAGGACATTCAAACAAAAAGCCATATTTTGTAGCAGTGCTAACAGCTCTGAACTATAAAATGTACCCACGTGTTGGCCCTCATGTTACTAGCTTTGAAAGAAAAAGTGTTTGTTCTCCACTATGGGAATAGGAGTAGCAGGAACAGGCCTTGGAGCAGGTGGACTGGGAGGACTGGGAGGACTGGGAGGAGCAGGTGGCGTACCTGGTGGCGTACCTGGTGGCGTACCAGGAGGTGTAGGAGCTGGAGGTTACTCTCCTGCTGCCAAAGCTGCTAAATACGGTAGTAGGAATAAAATAAATATTTAAATAAATAAATATCCAACACATTCAGTCTGCTCAACTTCTCCCATCGTCTCATAACTCAGTGTATTGTGTATTAGTGTTATGATGACATTCTGCTATGCCTGTTTGTAGGTCTCGGAGGTGGCGGT
>OMKK01069414.1:2985-37860 GCA_900302305.1 Polymixia japonica
CCAGTCCCCCCCCCCCCACACACCCCCTCCTCCTCCCCACGCTAACTGCCTTGAGGAACATCAAACGCTGCCAGTTACCACGCACAAGGTAAACAGTTCATTAAAAGTGGGGGCTTGCCATGGTTGCACTTCTCAACCCACAAAAAGACGCAGGACGAATAACAAGACAAACAAACAAACGCTCCTCGTCCAAGGATCAACCTGTACGGAGCACTTTCTTGGACATCAGTCAAATCAGCTGCACAGGCAAGAGGGTGACGTGATGAAATCTAGCAAAACAAACAGTCAAGAGCTCCGGTGCAGAGAAAAAAAATAAATAAAAAAAGAACTTGGAAGAGATAGGAAGGAAAAGAGGTCCTTAAGTATGGCTTATGCAACTATCACGTTGTGATTTTAATCTGCTTGATAACATCTGAAGACATTTGTATTCAAGGTGATTGGTGTGGGGAACGGGGCTTATGTCTGCCTCATGGACCTGCTAACATTTGTTGGTTATGTTTCTTTGTCGCTGCCTAGTTACACATTCATGGAAATGTCTGACCATATCAATCACATTTTCACAGACTTATTTCTGCTGAAGAAAACGACATCCAGTCGGATAAAAGGAGGGAAGATTGAGAACCGGTTAGTTGGCGACTGTATAATTAGAAGGCCCGGATATGTTGACACACTGTATAATTGGGTAGATACAGGTGTGAAGCCGCTCCGCTTACAGATGGAGCGGTTGGAGTTGAACAAACAACCGTCTGGGCCCCGTGATCCCCCGTGACAGACGGCACTACATTAAAACGCTGATGTCGGTCAAGTCACGGAGGCGCAGGGTTCACGCTGTTCCTGAGGGGAACGCGTTCAGGCACTGGAGTGATTAACTCCACCTTCTTGGCTCGGTGTGGTCAGTCGTATATTTCTGTGTTGTGTTTGGTTTGTTCCTCTGGGATTTTCTATATTTTATGAATGTGTATGTATGTGTGTGTCTCTGTGTGTGTGTGTGTGTGTGTGTCTGTGTGTTGGTGTGTGAAGACAGGCGTTTGTGTGTGCGCGCGTATGTCAGTACACGCCACAAGGCTTGTAGGTCTTTAGTATTAAATTACGTTGCAGATGTGTCATTGCTAGTAATTTTTCATATCAAAGGCCTTTTCAATGATTGAGAAAGGCCGGGCCTTGTTATAAGAATGACGAGCCAAAAATAGATGTCCCCTAGATTTTTCCTGAAGATAGTCTGCTATCAGCATGTCTGTCGTCCTTCAAACCCCCACCCCAAAGGGGAGGCTTCAGCAATTATGAGGAACGAAATCTATGACAGGTAATGGGATTTTCTCAGCTCTTAAAGATTATTATGCTTCTCAGGGGGATGTGCAGGTGGTATAATACGACTTCCTCTCCTTCAGATGATGGGTACATCATTTATATCTTTAGATACTGATGTGGCCCTCAGTATGATACAAAGACGGATAAAGTCTTCACAGTGTATTTCTGTCTATACATCCTTGAACGTTTATTCCCGAGAATAGCCAGGTAGAGATTTTTTTTGTACGCGACATCATAAGTCATATCTCAGGACACTCAATAGGGATATAATTGTGGAGGACCACGGATACATTATATAACTCCAGAGTCGAACAGCTCTGTGGGTCTGGCAGAGAGTTTGGTTACACTTTATAAGAACTACACACTATGAAGCATTTACAATGTATTAGTTAATAGTTAATTCATCCTTTATAAAACATCAATACATTATTAAATCATTACAAAGCTATTAATAAACATTATGTTAAACATTGATAAATGATGATCCAGAATAGTACCGCTTAACATGTTTATTCTATTATGTATAGCTTTGTAATGATTTAATAATGTATTGTTGATGTTTTATGAAGGATGAATTAACTATTAACTAATACGTTATAAATGCTTTATAGTGTATCGTTGTCATGAAGTGTTACCGAGAGTTTTTGTGAGTTTCACAACGTAATGGCTATTTAGAGGAGAGAATGTAACTCATTTTGCATGAAGTTGAGTGGAATGCACAACAGGAAGTGTGCTGTAGACACAGCTGGATTAAATTACCACAGATAAGCAATTGAATACATAGCCAGTTCTCTGCAAAGGTGTTATGCAACAATCTAGGATTACAAGCGTATCCCTATCTTAAAGCCAGTAAGTGATAACACTGAATATGTGATACCTTTTCTTGCCTGGTTGTTTGGCTTAAAGTTACCTGGCCACAGCCAATTATTATTATTTTTCACTGAAAGAAATGCTGCAGACTGAGTTTAAGCATTTTATATAAATAGGCATCAAGCTATGAGATTTTTTCATACAAAATGCACCTTCTGAGATATATGTTCATGCATGCACTTGAAAAGTACCACCCAAGGTGACAATTATATCAATTTTCCTTTGTTAGGATTCTTTTATATTGCATGTGTTGTTCTCTATCAAGTTTTACACTGTGGTGAGACTACTGTAATTAGAGGGGGGGGGTGACATCCAGGGAAGGTCATTCATGTTCATGCATTCCGCTCTGTCTTTGTTTCACTCTTCAGGGGCCCTTAATTAGTTGGTTACCTATGTGCACCTGTGGCAGCCATTTTGAAAGGATCTCTGGAGCAGTGCGAGGCCGACCTCCCACGCTGGCAGTAGCTGGCAGTTGATTTTGGGGGGTTTTGACAGATATTTTAGTTGTAGTTCTTCTTCCTTCTTCTTTTTGGAAAGGGGGCACCGGTAGTCCTGTTTCTTCAGTTTTTTATTTGGTTAGGTATAGTTCTTTCCTTACCTTTTGCTAGTTAAGGGGGAAGTTCTGGATCCCGTTGCCTGGTCGGCCCAGGTGCTTCCCCTTCGTTTTGTTGCGTTTACTCAGACGCCCTGGACCTTTGACCCATCTAGTATTCTTGTTTGGCATTTTGAAACGATGCTTTACGAAATCAATTTTTACATTAAAACTTGGGTTGGTGTCTTTTTGCGATGCTGGCCTCGTGTGTTTGATCTGCGGTTTTACTGAGACCATGAAACTATAGGCAGACTTGAACCTAGAACGTTACAGTGTGTATCTTAGCTCTTAGCACCTGAAGTCCTCACGTAGATGTGTACACAATGTGTTTGAGCAATTAACAATTAATTAGCAATTAACACCAACCACCAACACACATGTTGTGTGTCCTCCACACTAGAATATAATCGGGGTGAAACGTTTTCATTACAGAAATATATCAAATGGAAACGTATTATCAGAATCAATAATTGATCAAAGTTAAGAGAATATGTCACTTTGAGATGATATGTTTATGTTTTTTTTCCCTGTATGGGCTCAAACCAACCCAAAGAAGGGCTTCAGTTGGTAGATAACTAGTAGAAAAATCAGATTTCCTTTAACTCCTTATATTCTTCAGTTTTCGATGTAAAAACTCCAGTAAAATGACTGTTATTAAAGTACTTACAACTCAAGTAACGGCCTAGTATACCATGTTTTATTATAGCTGTCCGTGATCAGATTGGAAAAGTAAATTTCCCTGGCATCTCTAACAACAGCATTACATTCTCCGGTCCTCCCTACGGCTGTAAAACACCTGATTAAACGTATTACCCAAACACTTCTGTTCGGCTGTCCCGCCCCTCGCAACGCCTCAGGTACGCCCGCTCAACCGCGGCCACGCGAAAGTAGTCGTCCTTCTTTTTTGATAGTAGCAGTTGCAACAGGAGTGACCGCGTCTCGTCAAATACTTTTCAAAAACGAGGAACGCCTTTTAAAATAAGATTTATTAATGTGATTTGCATGACGGATTCGTGTCTGTCTTCTGTTGTGGATGAGAAATTTGAGGCAGTAGCTACTCTCTTTAATCTGACTAAGGCTGTTGTCAGCTGCACAGCTTGCAATTGTTATCGCACAGACAAAAGCACACAGATATAAGCAAAGCAGGCCCACAACACCCTGAGGAGATGAACAGTGCGTCGTAAACGCTGACGGTGAAACGCAGGCCTGTACAGAAAGAGGGGGGAACATTATTACGATGTGCAGGTTTTCATTTTGGACAATACCACTCCCATGAATGGATCAGACAAACATGAATTATTCATTTATTATTGGTGGTTGCTATTTCTAATATATGTTACTGGTTTGAGCGAGCAATAATAGGAAAAATAGTTATGGAGAGATATCTACCTGTACCTGACCTTTCTTATAACTTAACCCATGGGAGGGTGTGGAAAGGTGGAAAACATCCAACTGATCGCCGCTTATGATATGAGAACATTTTCAACGTGGCAATCTCGAAGATTTTCATTTAAATAAATGTCTGTTAAGTCACTATCTATCTCCGAATGAGGTAACGCAATGGTGATTGAGGCTATGGCCCGCTGATGAAAGCCCTTGCAGGTCCAATTACACACCTGCAATTACAACTTTTCGCCATAGGTGCCGCCAAAGAGAACGAAACTGAGATCTTCGAGATCGCCTCTTTAAAGTTCGGAATTCAAAGTTAGGTTTTGAGTTGACAAAGGGTCAAGGGAAAGACCGCGGCAGAGTAACTTTGCAAGGACTTAGAAAAGGACAAAAGGAATATCAGATGTTAGATTTGTGTGCTGCACAGGAGAGAGGCACTATTTGGACAAAGAGGGTTAAGACCAAAGGCCAGACGAAACGACATTACAGTGAGCTGTACTGCATGGCTATTTGAAGATGGATTACATTTTTAGAAGTAGTAGATTCTTTGAATCAGCAGATACGATAATCCTTTTTGCTTCTGATTTTATTAAAACGTGCAGCAGCCAGGCGGGCGTTTTCATACCAGTACACCTGCATAAAAAAGTTGTTCTCTCTCCTGCAAAGGGTGTTTCGCATCCCAAATGTATGACAACAACATTTTGGCATCTGTAATAGCATCCTGTAATGGCATCCCATAATAGCCAACATATGGATTAATTCCACCACAGGCTTCGCTTGCCTCCCATTATACAGAAATTGAAACATTGTTCACTGACTTAACGCAACTCCCGAGGAGGGTCACCGAGAGAGGCTAGAGACTATTTTATGCTGCGCTGTGCTTTCACGCCCGTGGTGTTAACAAGGTGTAAAGAGTAGCTGTGAAAGGTCAGCGAGGGGGCAAGAGAAGGCAGATTCTCAATCTCCGGTGTAGCGCAATGAAGGAAATAAGTTTAACATGCAAAGTGGTCGTCTCGCTAGAGCGCCGTTCCCGCGCAGGGGCGGACTCCTGCGACATTACGTGTGAATCTTTCCCCTCGTACATTATCTGGTTTACTTAGGTACCTGGCTATTGTTTTTCAGTTCCTCGCCAACAGAGATCTTGTTAATCGCTTTGACAAACATGACATCTCCGACGTGCCATAAATCAAAAGTATGACACAGTTGTGGTTCCAGCAGTAGGCCCTAATCTGATACTATCAGATGGTGTCAACCCGGACAGAGAAAATCCATATGCTTCCTGTGTCCACAGTTCGCTGTATTCTGGGCTGCCAGATATTGTTTTGGCCTGCATATCACATACTGTAGGTTGGCGTCGGCCACCCTGCCAGTAATGCTGGCTGCTGGAGGGTAAAAAAGCCTGGCGGACAATATTAGCTTCAGAGTAGAGCATACATTACAATGAATATGTAAACTCTTATAATGCGCTTATAGGAGTAAGCATCTTAACGCTAGTCTTTAGGAATCCATTAAAAATGTATGCATAAAAACACAGATATTTAAAACCATTAGCAAGTTTGGATGCAGTTCGTTTCACTGAACTTTAAAAAATCTGCATTAATGTGCTTCTGGAAGCACGTCTGAGGAACCATTCGTTTTCAACCTTCACAATACTACTATACCATACATCAGTACATACATTAGATTAAAATGCCCATTTGTCCTGTTGTGAATGTCACCTAACTGAATGAAGACGGGTTTTCAACGGAACAATACTGCCATCTAGTGTATTTGTTGAATAGTAGATGCAGCACAATCAGTTGAGGTGCACTCCAGTCTGAAAATACTCCTGCGGAGCTGCTTAGTGGCCACCAGTAGAGGACTGTGGTTATACTGGGAAGTGTTCAGGTGTGAAAGCGCATAATGTTTTTTTGTATGGATAGTTTTATTACCACTTTTTAAGAGCCTGCTCGGGGACTACAGATGAAAACTAGCTTTTGGCGAACTCTGGCACCATTTAGGCTACACAGATGTGAAAACTGACGTGTTGACTAATGTGCTTCGTCCCTGTCAAATAAATAAATAAAAAATAAATAAAAATATCTGTGTGAGTGTAAAGCACAGCGTTGCTGAAAAAGAACATACGTGCTCGGATGACTGTCCCCGGAAAAATAACGGTTTAAACAAATGACAAGAACATTGTTTTATTGCTAAACGTTTTTACTAACAGAGGAAGGATGTCCTGCTTAAGTGCCTTACTTAGTAGGTGTGAAATTCATAAAGGGTAAGTAAGCTTGCTGTCTTTCTCTGATTTGAAATCACTCCTCCGTAAATATCTGCTGTTGACAATTTTAATTGATATGAGTTTGGATTAATCCTCGCCATCGGACCCGTGCGCTAAAATATCGCTCCATCGTTTATTTTTAAGTGGCATCCGGTGGATTTTACATTAATACTGCTGCCGAAAATTGCACAAGCGTGGTGAGGTTAGGACTGGGTTAGTTTAGCGAGGTAAAATAAATGACCCTTCATCAGCCAGTAGAGGGAAGTAACAACACATAACTCACATTTTCTATAACACTATCTAAATGTCAGCGCCGTGGTGGTATTCTGATCGTTAGAGAGAGAAAGCCTGTGATCAGAAGGTTGTCAGTTCTATTCCCTCCTACCAGCCGGGAAGTCGATGAAAAGATGTTTACCTTTACATAAGCAATTACCATCAATGTGTCTTTGACTGCGGCACTAAGCTGCCAACTGCCCCAGTAGAGCTGCTCGGTGGCCAACAGTGCAGTGCAGGTGACAAGGGGTAACCTAGGGGTAGAAAGGTCGTTCCCCCATCCAGAAGGTCCTGGGTTCGATCCCCTGTGTCCTTGAGCAAGATCCTTAAGCCCTACCTGCTCAGTGTTCCTCACTGGCTCCTCTGGATAAGACGGTCAGCTAAATGTAAATGTTAAAGACTGTGGTTATGTGAAGCATTACCCAGGTATGAGTGCAATAATACTGTATGTTTCAACATAGACTGACTGCTTCAGGCCATAAACATACATATTAGTTAACCGAGTTAAAAGATATTTTCAACCTGGACCTCATTTCCATGTGTTTTCCTATTTTATTATCAATTGCTTTGTTATAGCAGTACTTACGGTCTGAGTTGTCTTGGATTACTAGTCTCCAATACAGTTACACTCATTCCTCCACATCCTCAGAATCTGCCATCAAATTATTCTGCTATAACAGCGCTTAGAAATCTGTGTAAACCTTCATCACAACAAAGCCAGCAGCCAGCTAATAGAACAAGGAAGTTACCAAAACCAGGAAGTTAGCGTCAAACAACCAAGCTATCATCAAAACTGCGCAAGACAGACATGTGCTGGTGATATTTTTTAATTACATGTATTTACAGGCATGTGTCATTGCAGGATGAGCGTAACCATTTTAAAAATTACATGTTTGGATGATTTGGGGATTGGTTTTTAGAGTTGCAGATTGCCCAAAAAGACTGCGAACCAAGCCAACTCAGACTATAAGTAAACTATAATGAAGCAACTGATGAAATTTTGGTCAGAGACAATCGATAGGATCAGTAAAGATAGGAAAATGAGGTCCAGGTTTAAAATGGCCAAAATTGTCCTCCAAGCAAGAACTCCAAGCAGTTTGTAATCCAGGTCCTCACTTTCTCAAATGTAAATCTATTGTAAAATCTATTGTACCGATTACGGTAAAAGATTATTTCAAAATGTACTCATTTAAGGTTGTTGTTTTTTAAGAGAAATTGTTAGCTGGACCTCAACAGCGGGGCCAGCCCTATAAAGGCGAATGGCTGTCCATCACTGACTCACTAACTGACTCACTGACTGACTCACTGACTGAGTGATGAAGTTACGCCATTGGTCAGCTGAGTGTTGGAGTTTCCCCATTGGCCAATGTATCCGTTTCAAATTAAAAGCCGCCTAGCGACAAGACTTTTGGCCATAATTTCGCACATTGACCATACACGGTCCAGCCATATGACCTAGTCTTGTTTAAATACTATTTTTTGATTGCATGTGCTATAGATGATCAGTCCCAACAGTCCCTCTTTTCACTGCATTTGTGAGAAAGCAGCAATATCAAAAATACAATATATAAAATTGGAAAAAAATGTACAGTGTACTACGTAAAGAAAAGTATTGTTGTATTGCCATTTGGTTATGGAGTCACATGTGTAAATAAGTAACTCTTTAAGAATCCATAAATGAGTTTGATTTGTACCATGCTGAACTGCTGGACTGAGTCAGCCATGCTTCCATGATTAATTATGAACCAAAAAAGACACACAAGACAGTTGTGATAGGACTAAAGACCAGCTTTATTTTGTCCTCTCACAATAGCTTGATACATTAAAGGTTTTTCCAAAACACTGGATACAATTGGTAATTTTGCCACCTGAAAACCAGTGTGCAGTAAATTCTGGACTCTAGAATGTTATTATACAAGCAACATTGTAACAAACATGTTAACCCTCCCTAACACTGCACAGAACCTTCACAGGATCCCAAAACTCACTCAAGTCACGATTATAATTTGTTTGCTCTTTTGTTCTGTCAAATATAAAATTATATAACTAATTTATTTTTCTAGCATGAATGGATGTTAAGCTGACTAAAACCAACAAGTGTTTCCTGCATTATGTGTGTTTTAGAGTTTGTTTATGTGAAATATAAAAGTAACATAGCGATTATTTATTATTAACAAATTTCTGAATGAAGGGGATACAGTTAAATTAATAGACATGGTTTTGGTGACAATAGAGAAATCTGCCTTAAAAATGATGCATTGACACTTTCTGTTCAGAATCTATTCTGAAAATGCTATCTTTATGCTTGCGGTTAATAAAACCATATAGACCCAGGAAACAACTTAACAACAAACAGAATTGTGTAGGAATTTAGATTATGATCTAGAAAACTATGGTATCCAGGAAAGTACATGGTGTGGTAGAAGAGAAACAGTCTGTTTTACAAGACTTCTACTGGCAGATTCCTTGTCTCTGCGGGGAAAAGCTGCCAGGCAAGAACGATACCAAACTGTTAAATCCAGTTGAAATGTAACTACCACAAAAGATAAGCAAACATGGAATATCACGCGCCCTTAGAATGTTAAACTCTAAGAGAATGAAACACTCTAAGGACAATTTTAGATTTGTTTAAGCAATTATACATTGCTTACAATTTGTAAGCAATCAAAAAAAAACAACTAAATTGTCAATGTCTCATAGAGATGAAAAATTAGCTCTGTTGTAGCCGCAACCTAAATCGTACGCGACCTGAGGTACAGAGCAGTCTGTGAAGAAGTTAGAAAAGGCCAAAGTACACAGTGTGTTGTCCTCAATAGGCCCAGAAACAGAGTCTGAGTGACAGTAGACGGGAGGTTGGGCCGAGCCTGTTCGCATGCCCTCTCCTAGCTTCTTGGAGGGTCCGGGGGAAGTAGTCCAGGGCTCAGCGTAGAGAAGACCGCCGACCAAATGGTGAGCGTCATACGAGGCGGGATCTGGGCCTACTATCTCCGGCTGTACCCGAACTGGCATGCCTTGAAAAAGGTCCTGGTCGGTGACCATGTTGCTGTAATCGGGCCCCAAGAGCTCAAAGAACTCCGCCGCCTCGGGGTTGCCCCGTTCCAAGTCCTTCAGCGTCATCCCGGACGTGGAGCTGACTTTGGAGCAGTTGGCAGGCTCGGTAAAGAAGGACGGGGGCAGGTTGCGATGCCTCAGGGGAGGCTTCTTGGCTTTTTCACCCCTGATATCCTTCACAGGGTTGAAGAGCGCTGCCAAGCTTTTGCTCTGCAAATTGGCCTGGACGCCGTCACGCTTAGGCAGAGTTTTGCCCTGCAACGGGCCAGGCTGAGCCAGAGGGGATCCTTGTCGTTTTACTGGGGTTTCTGCTGTGTTCCCTGGCGTAATAATGCCCGTGCACCTTTTGATTTGCTTCTGCAGATACTTACGGTGGTTGACTTTCCTCTTGGATTTTACTGGCTTGTCCAGAGCCAGTTTGATATTGCTGGAGGCTGAGTCTATAAAACTCAGCAAGTCCCTAGTGGTCTCTCTGTAGTCACCCTCATTCTCTACCTCACCCAGGAGACTTCCATCCAGACTTTTCTCCATGTTGTACTCCATCACAGATCCAGGGAAGCAGAAATTCATGAACTGGGGGTTCATGATTGCTGTCTGAACAGCCATTACTCTGTTAAGCCCAGCGGCTTCAACGGTGGCATCCGCTGTGATCCCCAAATCAGTCGTTTTCTTCAGAGCATGTCTTTTTCCTGTTCCATGAGTAACATGCAAACACTTGGTCCTGATGCTGCCCGTGAAGGTCCTGTAAACATTCCAGAGTAGAACTGACGGACACCAAAGAAAGCGGGGAGATCTTTCAGGGGGCTGGACTAATGATGTCAGAACATCAAAGAGGAGGGGCAGAGAGACCACAGGACTTAACTCTTTGCTTATGCCTGACCACCTGCAACTAAGAGGGATTTGTCTGAAAATCCCTGCTGTGTCAAAGACAATACCCACTGTTAGAACTCTACCCTGCTAGTTTAACTGTTTATGTGTGCTCTGAACCAAAAACTCTTTTGTGAAACCGGGGGGGATATTACTGTAACACTAGCCAGACAGCCCTATTAAAATGTTCCAGAAAGGGGTTTTCGCTGTATGCGATACAGAAACAGGAAGTTACAGAAAAATCTTTCTGCAGATTTAGAACAGAGTTTACTGGTTTTTTGGTTTTTTATACTTGTTAATTTGTGGAAAGACATCATTTATGTCACTATAAACTTGAAATGTAAGTGTCCATCTAGAAACTGTTTCTCCAGGAATCAGTCAATGTCATTACTCGTGTGCTTCCTTCTTGTCCAGAACTGTCAGAACCTGTTTTGATTATTGTCATGCCTGGTTTACGAAGGCTCACTTTTCTGGATCAACAAATAGACCATAACTACCGATCTAATCGCTGTTTCATAACACCTCTAAAACAAACCAGACTATGAAATCAATCCTATGGTATACAGTAACAAGAAAGGATTTTTTTTTCTGTGGGAAAATCCTTGTGCCCAAACAGATGCCACTGTTTGAGGGAATCTTCCCAACTGCTTGCTTGTGTCTTAATCTGCTCATGGCAAAAGTTGATTTCTAGTGCATTCCCAGGCCAGTGGGAATTTGTGCCCTGGCCTGACAACTATTATGGGCTGCCTTTGACATAAAGCCCTACAGGGTCTAAATAGCCTCTATTCTTCGCCCGGCAGTGAAAGGGAGCTTTGTGCCAGAGATTCATTAAACTGCACCTCACAGCCCCTTCGTAAAATGGGTCTCAATAATGAACAGTCGATTTAACTAGAAAAGCTGCCGGAGCTGTTAAATTAAAGCGGAATAAAGTGCAGTTCAAGCTCAGTGTGCCAGAAGAAATGTTGACCTGAAGAAATCCTGCGTATGAAACTTCTGTTGTAAACAATATTGCATTTACAGGAGGGCTCTTGGCCAACAGCGAACACACTGGAAGATGTGTCCAAGTCCCGGATTTTCATGGTTCCAGTGCTTATCCCGATTTAAGTGAAATTTCGGAGGGAATTTCAGGGCTTTAGAGTTTTCAGTTGGTGGACTGATCCACACAGTAGAAAGACACGTACTGTCTTACATAAACGGATATGTGAATACTGATTTTTAATTTACTTTTTATGAGAATTTCATTTTTATGCGCCCTATAACCACCGATAATTTAAAAGCTCACTTTAGATCCTTCTTATCATTAGTAACTTTTTATTTTATTTTATTTTTTTTAATCTTAAAAGGTGTTTTGCTTGAATATTTGAAAAGGGGGATTCCTGCCTGTTTAAAGTGCACATTGAGGTGAGGCAGTAAATCATTTAGGAGTCAGAGGGAGAGAGGAAAAAAAGCCTCTAAAGCGCTGAGGGTGAGGGACCGTTAAAAAACTGTTATTCTTATGTAAATTTACAAGGAGAAGAGGGACAGTGAAACTGATAGCACTGATCTAATTATCTGTAGCCTCTAACCCAAGCTGCTGCCTGAATGGAACTCACAGAGAAGCTAAAATCCAAGGACAACAAATAATTTACAAAACAAGGAACATTTGTATTTTCTTTTTTTTTTTCTTTTTTTTTCTTTTTTTTTTAAAGTTGCTATTTAAAAGCCCTCTCTGTTGTTTTACAGAAAGGCAAAGAATTCATGTGGAGGGGGGCGCTTTGGAGACCTCTGACGTGTAGGAACGATGTGTTCTTTTTTTAATATTCAGAAACACAGTGTCAAACCGACATATTTTTCAGATGTAACACTAAGCCAGCTGAAGCCGTGTCGCGAAACGTCGAGGAAGCGGTTTATGTCGCGGGTTTTTAACGCCCGCCCGACGCGATTTCGCTTCACTCCCTTTGCCAGTAGCGCAACTTTGGCAAAGTGACATCACCGCAGACGTGGCGGCCATGTCCCCCTCTTTCCAGGCAAGGAGCTTTGGCTTTTGTGCTGGTGGATCATTCACATCACAGAGTCTGACGCTCCGATTCCGGAAACAAGCCTCTATTGTCACAGAAAGGCCGAGAGGAAGGAGGGAATGGGCTGTGGCATACTGACCGGAGAGAAAGGATCCAATAAGAAAACAACAGAGGAGTTTGTGACTCATTTCAACTCGCGGCTTTCCAGCACAAAACCGGCGTCGAAGTAATTCGTCCGATTTGAATAAACGCAAAAAAAAAAACATAAACAACAATTCATAACACGGAGGACTAAAAAAAAAAATTCAAAAAGTTGCGACGTTAAGGGGAAATGTTACCGAGAGTTAGCATGAGAACCTATCTGTGTCTCTGTAGCCATTCCCGCAACCGGCAAGATGTTAAGTAGACAGATCCATATTGTTAAGATATTGTTTAACATTGTCAACACGCCCTCTGTCCCTCAGAATTTACTCATTCAGCACCCAACCCCCAGGGAACGAAGCAGTGGGTTGCCTGACCATCCCCAGAGCTGAGTGCGACGTGATGTGACACACACAGCCTTAATCCCTTCCTACTACTGTGTGGTCCCTGTCTGAGCAGGGGACATACTCGGAGTTTGGGGTCAGCCGAATACTAATAACACCTTTGATTGATGGCAATGTCAGAGAATTAGAAAGGGCTCGCGAAATTAATGACCTCTCAAAGTCCTGAGAAAAGTTTTAAGGAGGGTTTTTAGTGACGGGGACCTCCTCCCCCGTGTTTAGCTGGGGTTTTTTTTTGTTTGTTTTTTTTTTCCCGCAGGGGTGTCTGAAATTCAGTCAACCTTGTGACAAAATGTTGAGAAGTCGGGGCTTTTGTGTCTCTCGCTCCAACATAAATCCACATACCAGCGCAGGTCATGTTCACCATCTGCCTCGCAAAGTCAAGAGTTACTGCGTGTTCCGCATAAACAGATAAAAGCTAACCCAAGAAAAAGGGTTTGACTACGACGCGAGAGGACGCTTCGTCGTTGTCGCTCAATGCGTTTTAGTCGCCGGCATTTTTTTTATATGACATGTGACCTAACGGGCCTTTTTTTTTTAACAAAACAAAACTTCACGAACCGCAAGAGGCCTCTTGGTCCCTGCCGTCTCCTGTATCAACTCCCTGCCTCACTCTTAACCTTCCATCAACCCTTCCCAACCCCTTCGGCACCCCGTGTGTAGTATTAATATTATTACTTGCAGGGGGGAACAAACCATTGACTATGGGCCGTCTTGGTACTGCGATTTAAAGCTTTAGAGACTGCCAGCGAATGAATATGTGCCAGGGGGAATCCCACAGGTTGGTCCGCGGGGGCAAGGTCATCAGGCGTTACCGCAATAACCTCCCACTGGTCTCTTTATTGGCCTCCTCCGATTGGGTTTTTATTAAATCACAGGCACATGCAATTGCTTCTTGCTAGACGGAAGACGCGTAAAACGTTTTCCAAGAGCAGACTGGTGGGTTGACGGAATAGAATCACATCCACATATTCTCAGAAGACGTGCGTGTTCAGATCACACTTTGATTTTTAATAAACCACGTTGGAAGACATCGGAAGACAGTGGCAGCGTTTTAAAGAACAGCTATGAAGGAGTTAACAAAACGCTAAAAATACACGGTGTTGTTTCTCTTCTGTAAACAAATGCAAGTCAGGTTCAATATTATACAGAGTAGTGCAAAATTATCCAAGAAAAGAAATTAACTGGATTCCCTTTTTTGTTTGGTAAAGCACTGCCACAAGTCTCTGAGACTTGTAAAAGGTTTATTTATGTGCCAAATTACAACATACGCTTATTTTGGATGAGCGAATGCAGCTGAAAGTCAATACCTGATAATTGTCACAAAATAGAAATAAACACTGACTAGAAAAGGGTTTCATTTGTACAATTATTTCATAACTTGATTATGAAACTGAAGACATGAAAACAGCCCTCTCTTGCGCTGACTGAAAAGCACAAAACATATTTTTTGCATACATTTTTGGTACATCTAATTAGGTAAAAAAGACAATTATTAGTCGTTGTCTTATTCCAGCATTTAACATTAATTATGAATCTAAAAAAAAAAAATGCTTTGTGACATCATCATGATTGAAAAGAAGAATGAAGTTAAAAAAAAAATTAAAAGTTCATCATTTCAGTTAAACAATAACAACAATCTCCAACACTGATTAAACAAAGATTCAACTTTGGCATACAACAAAGAGCACCATGTCAAGCACCATGTCCAGCAATTCAAAGCTAACAAAACCTGGATATCATTAACATCCCACTGGGCTCAGAGTTCTGCTGCTTTGAGCGGTTGGGGAGCAAATCAGTTCAAGGTACTTTTTTTAGCCCGCGTGATCCACTCCTTGAAGTACTTCACTTCCAGAGCCCGGGCTGCCCGTACTGAAGGGGGGTCATAGTCATTGTTGTAGCGCAGGTCCAAGTGATGGGCTCCGTCAGGGATCACGATGGCGACCAGAGAATCCGATATGTTGTGATTCACTCCGCCACCTGACCATGGATCGAGTCCTCCGTTGCTGAAATTCAACAGCACAGAGAAAGTAAAGTTAGACACTCAGAGATAGCTACGCACAGATGTTCCTAAACCTGGGAGATGATACAGGGATATGCTAGGAGTATGTTTCTAGTGTTGCAGACGTAGGTCAGTGCAGGTTTTACCGTGCCTAAAACAGAATATGGGCAGCATTTTCACATTTGAAAGAATCTAATTGGTTTAACTTTGCCGGAAGAGCCCGGAAAACTCACCGAATCTGTCTAAAATTGGAACACAACCTAGGATGTTACACGCAACGTTTACCTGAAGATGATGTTACTGTGGGAGGCTATGTCCTTTCCGCCGTAGACAGTCTGCGCCCAGTCACCCCGAGGCCTAATACCAAACAGCGTGTGGCACTCATCTGAGAAGCCCTGGAAGTTCCACTCCTGGGCCTCAAACATGTCCTGGACGCCATCGGTGCACATGGGCATCACCATCTCCGTGCACGCCTGGTGGACGAGAGATTTGGTCTTACGCGCATTCTGCAACCTCGCCCAACATCTCGCTGTTGGAAAAACTAAACACAACTAGAACGAATCCTGGTCTTTGTGTTACCTGATAGTACCAGCCGAGGAAACCCAGGCTGCCAGTTGCTGTCTGGGATGTGTTGAGGCAGGGGGCGCTTCCGGTGTAATTGTAGTACACTTTCGCTGCTTGGGAGATTCCACTCAGTAGCTGGTAGTCGGAAACCGTGGACTCGAAACCAAGATACTTGCACACCGCCTAGAAAATGTAACGCGCGCATTATTTAATCACGCAGACGAAACAGAAAGGAAGTGATTACATCACAGTTTAGGCGAGTAGCGAACATCATCGATAGGGCGTTAATATGTCACCGGGTTTACACATATCAGAGCGAATATCGAGAAAGCAAATATCTACATCTCTTAGATTTGAGTTGTTTTGCTGCGGCCCATAAAGGGCTTTTTTTTTCCACGGAGAAACTAGTGGCGCCTAATTTGCATGTGAAATTCACTGGAATGAAAGTGAGCCTAACTTGAATTTATTGCCCCCCAACTTGGCACAAGAGGAAAAACATTCCATTTAGTTAAACGCGAACAATTCCAAAGGTTTCAAACTTTGAGATTCTCTTCTCGCTTATTTTATTTATTTTTTTTTTCCCCAACTGACAAAAGTTTCATTTCTCACGATTGATAGCGCGGCGGATATTAAACGTTTGCGGGTTCCAACTTTTATTCGATTTCACTGTAGTCGCTGCGCTGCCTGTTGTTATGGCTGCAGCAGCGGAGTTGGCCGTGGCTGCTGTTCTGCACTCTTTGTGAAGCAGAGAAACTGGGCTTGCTTGTTTGGAGGTTGGAGGGGAACTGTGCTTGTGTAGAGTCTGTTACTAAGGCTTTTGTCTGCAGCCTGGGGAGGAGTTGGTGGTCGATGGATGAGGAGGGCTACAGACATGTCCAACTAAAGATTTATACCGTGAAAAAAAACTGCAATTGCTCCAAAGCATCTTCTCTCTACTTTTCAGATGGGATTAGGCTTATACATTCATCTTTGCCAACAGATTTCCCCCCTCTAAGCCCTCAATACTCCGTTCTCACACTCACTCAGATAATCACATTAGCTTTGTCATTAAAAAAGCTCCTCTTTGCGCCCATTGCCTAAACCGCTTAAACCACCCATAGGGGTCGCATACATTAAAGACAAGGACCCAAAAAAACCTCAATATGACCATTTAGCGTTTCTCTCACCTAACTTGTTGCACTGGGAGCCATTTTGTGGCTAAATGTGCCCACTGATATCTTGTCAAAGTTAGAGGGGGAAAAAAAAGTTTTAGAATGGATACATGAGCAAAAACAACAATCTATTGCAATAGTAAAGTGTTTGTGTATGAGGCTGGTCTGTGGGGCACCCCAGAAGGGTGTTCAAGCACTAGAGAGAGAGTTTAGGGTCAATAGCGGGCCTTGGTTTATGCACGTGACGTGCCCAGGCGACTGGCAGAATACACTGCGTCCAAGTCAATCAGGCATCTCAAAACAGCCGCTGTACTGTCACAAGCTCTTTTTAGTGAAAACAAAGGACATTTATAAAGCAAGCAACAGAAAGGGAGGCAACACAAATGTGGAAAAACACACTTAAGTTAGCCACATTTTTCACGTTAAGTATCTATTTTACAATTTTGTCAAATAATGCATTTTACTTTTTTCACATGAGGAGTTTAGCTAGGTATTTGTTACCATGTTATGTAAATGAATGTAGTGAACCTTTGTCTAATGCCCTCATGAGTTTCACTGGGCAAAATGTCCCTTTTTCTGTAGCGCCATGTGACCAGCCGCTAGGGAACACCTCAGAGAGTGTGCAAATGAATGGACTATTGCTAAGACTGAAGAAAAGAATGGTGGCTTACTTGTAGCTGCTTATCTAAAGAATACTTAAAAACCTAAAGGAAACTAGATCCTTATGAATATTAATGAAGTTAATTTGACAGCTGTTGTAAACAAAAGATTCGAAGACCACAACAAACAGTCGTAACAGTCAGTCGTCTGAATGACAACCATTTTAATTAAGGAGACGTTGTCAGAAGAAAGCGGGCGTTTAACTAAAGACAAACAGAAACTTGAATTTTGTTATCAATTGGAACAGTTTCGTCACGTTTAAATGTTTCAATATCCGCTTGCTTTATTTTTTTTACAGTCTGGGACACAAATAATGATTGTAAGCATTTATTTTTAAGCACTGTTTCTTATATTTCGGTATTTCCGTGGTGAAGGCTTTAATTTGTGATCTTGTTTACCTGGATTGGCCATCGAGGAAGTGGTTGCAGGAAGCTAGCTTCATATGGGTAGTCCACCATGGCTAAATTCACCCAGGTCTCCTGAAGCCAAGCCTTGAAGCTGAGGGAATCCTCCTTCCTCTTTAGAGGGAAGCACAAACTGAATTCATCTGAGAGCCACTGAAGACCAGCATCTTTAAAAAAAAAAAAAAAAGAACACAAGAAAACAGATTAAATGTCACTGTAAACACACAAATAAATAAATCCCTGTGTTTGCATTGTTTTGTTATGTAAACTGCATTATAAGTTTGTCCATAATACATAGAAATGGTCTACATTACAACAACACGCAGAACCAGCAGCTGATTTAGCCCCTTTACACTAAAACTAGCCAAAACAGTTGGTTATTTGCCATTCAAATTCTCATTCTCTTATTCGGCCACCAGTAGGCGCTAGACAGGAATGTTCATGTTGAAATAGACAACTACTGTATACTTTAATTTCAGAGCTGCCAGTTGGTCAACTCAGATCGATGTCTCTTCCCTCTTCGACTATCCATAACTTCCTCCTTGCATGTTTTCAAGTCTTTGGCGAGTCATGTAGCTTCAACAGCAAGCAAATGCTAGCTAACGCACACAGAAGACTACCGCCGTCGAAATACTTCCCCGTGTATACTGTACGACTCACCGGTGGAAGAGACGTTATCAATAGCCTTCCATGATGTTCTGATATTTACATCACAGTTAAAGCCGCTTCTGGCAAAGTCCTGTGTTACTATTTTGTAGAAGTCTCCACAGGGCACCATACCGGGGAACTGCCATATCGGAGCAGAGGCTGCCAGAGCTCTGAAACAGAGAAAGAGACAACGCTGAGAAACCTTTCACAAATAATTCCACCTTCCAACGATCATCCTAGGTCATCTGAAGGAGAGGACCCTTACCCTACAACTATATTCGGGTATTTCATCCTCATCCAAGCAGAGAGCATCCCTCCGTAAGATCCTCCTATAGCAATGACAGAGCTATTCCAAGCTCCCGGTACGGTGCTCTTCAGCTCTCGAATCAGTACTGCAAAATCTGCCAAGGCCTGCTCCGAAGTCAGGTAGTTCAGATGTTTGCTATCCTGCAAGTAAATTAGCAGGAAAAGAAGCGCCTATTATTATAAAATGATAGTGACATTTCAACCATACTTCAAACATACTCAATTCTGCATCAAACAAAAACAGAAAGAAACAGATAACACAAAGTAGGAAACCCCATGAGACAGTGAAAGTCATAGCTTTCTTGAATGAAACTCTTGAAAAATAAAGCACATATTAGTTAGGACTAAAGATGGTGTGGTGTCTTGGGATTTTGCACACAAAAAAAACAATATACAATTCAAGAGAGTTGATCGGTGCATCTTCACTTACACTGTAAGAGTCTTGTCCAAATGGAAGCGACTCTCCATAGTAACGATGTTCTGCAAAAACTAGCATGGCACGCAACTCCTCCGCGATGTCCCACATGAAACCCTTAAAAATAAGGCAGAGATCGGCTACACGTCAGACCTGAGATTAAACGTCATGTAAATCCTCAGGCCTGAATGGAAACGGCCAGGTGTTTACCGTGTTGTTGCAGAACCAGGTAATGTCTCCTTCATTGCCGGTGTAGAATAAAATAGGGCCTCCTTCCTTGTCCCAGTGTTGGTCAGACACAAGATATCGCTGTTTGAAGGTACCATCTTCCAGGAATCCAAAGTGATCAATCTGCGGCAAGATATAAAGTGGCATGAGACAATTAACAAAATGGCTGTTATCGTTCAAGAACGCAAAACTGTTGTGATTCACAAAGACCTCATGAACGCTCTTGGTGTTATCCCGAAATGTGCTAGACAGGCTATTAAGGATGCTAGGGCTAGGTGAGATCGTTTTAAAGAATCCAATCCACTTCACACCGGTGTTGTGAGCTCGGTGTGATCTGTGGATACCTGGCCCCGTGCCAAGGCTGTTGTTGTTATGTGACAACCCAGAGTCTCGATACTCGGGTAATTAGGCCTCAATTTGTATAAAGAAAAATCTGGAAACAGTTTAAGGGATGCCACATTAGTTCCACTTGAGACAAACTCTGCAATATCCTTTCATTAAACCTCGGGGATTCTCTGGTATCTTCCCATTTCAACCATACTTTCTCAATTCTGCATCAAACAAAAACAGAAAGAAACAGATAACACAAAGTAGGAAACCCCATGAGACTGCCGAGTGCCACGAAGGAGTTGTCCAACCCTTGAAACAGACCCAACACTTAATACAAAATGTTTTTGTTTTGGGGTCCCCCCCCCCCTCTTCTTGCTCACTGTTTTCAAAGGATACAAAAGGAGCCAGCAATTTTATGAGCCAATGACAGCAAAAAGATTCTGGGGCTTCAATGTGTTCATTCATCCTGCTACTCCTTCGAGCTTGGCAATGGGTTTATGTGTGATGGGGAACCATCAGACAGTTTAAAAGGAAAGGTTTGGTCTTTCAACAGGAAAATAAGTTTCAATGATTAAGAATTGAAAAGTTCAAAGCTAAAATGCAACATATTCACTTCAGGATAAACGCAGGTGCGTAAGGATGTTATCATTTTGTCAACAAAGCACTTACATTATCACCTGTCCTTTAAAAAATACCATAATTTGTTTTCATTTTATGCTGGTCATTATTTTGTAAGAGTACATTTCAAATGCTAAAAATAAAAATCTAACTTAGCCTGACAAACAGAAACCCTGGTGTGTATAGTTTCACTTCCACCACCTCTGCATTCACATGACAGAAACAGAATGGTTTTATAACATTAATATCCACATCCTGCTAAGTAGCGCCACCCTGTGGTTACTGCAGGAAGCCTTTAACACAAGTCTCCAAATAAAATTAAATCAGCTTACATCCACACATCCAGTAGGCCCTACTGCAACTTTACCACAAGATAGGAGGGTACATTTGGGTTTTTTAACCATCATGCAAACGGAGCCTTGCAGGAAATGACCAACGAACACACCGTGGTAACCTAAAGCAGACAATTTGCCAAAAGGATGCTAAACGAGACTTCCATTCATTGTCTGAACGCAATATGCACTCAAGAGGATTTCCTCTGGACAACTGCTAGAACATTTTGCCCTGCCCAACAGAAGATAGAGATAATCCCAGGCGAATGAATGCTTGGTAGAAAAAGGTGAATGATATCCATTTGGTATAAAAAAAAAAAAGCAGGTTTATTGCATTAAAGTTATTGATTTTTTTTTTTAAAAGAAAAGAAAAAAAAGAATAGGCTACAGGGAGTTTAGTTACATCCCAGGAAGGAGCGTCCTATTTTTCACTGATTGGCTGAGACAAAAACCAGAGATGACAATGGGCACCAAAGGAGGAAATGATGGTTTCAATCTTCTTAATGGCTTGGTTGATTAGGCAGGATAGCGTGGGCTGGATAAGATAAGGAACATTGTCTCCATGTGCAAATACCATTAAGTACACGTACAATCTTAACAGTATCTCTCCATCCGAACAATTTGATCTCTGTTAGTACTCAGTGTAGAATATAAATATATTTTGTGTATATCAGTATGCTCCTACGGTCAAACCATACATAAGACTTTACTTTAGGAAATTGTTGCCAATAGGTCGACAAAGTTTTAAGTATAAAGGTAAATTCAGGCTGGCTGCATGATACACAGTTTTACAGCTTGTGACTCAGGGTTGACCTTCACCTTTTGTGATGGAAAAATCTAACCCAAGGCTCTAATATCTGTACGTTATAACACAGCAATAGTAAAATGACTACGAAAAAGTGAGCAAGGTGCATGCACTACGAGATATTATTTGAAATATAGTCAAATAAATTGTGTCAGATCTCATTTGGCCCACTGGAACACTATCACTTATCAAAAAGTGGAATTAACACACTGTATGTTAGGCTATAGTATGATGGTGATGGTCTGAAAGCTTCTTCTCCCTCTCTGTTGTGATTGTGTCTCCCTCTACTTCCTGGTCTTTGTTTTGTTTTGACGGCCCGTCAATCAGATCCTCCCCTCAGCCTGAACAAGCCTGATACACCGTGCTTCTTGTTTTGGTTTGTTAGTGTAGTTTACCTCACTAACGCTAGAGTGATGATCTTACTGATAGCACCTTTAACAAGATTAAGTACATTAGTGCCTGAATGTACCACCATTAGTCCTGTCCAAATTCTGTTTAGACCATAGATAATCCTAACTGTATTCTCATGACAACTTTTATATTGATGGTGTTTTATGTGTTCACACAGTACTATAAGTATTTTTAGTGTTCCACTTAGTAGTAGTATGTCTAATAAAACAACCTACGCAATATAAGTCAGTGTTCTATGACATTTTTTCTCAAAATCACTTCCGAATTCAGCTCAGTAAAAAAAGCCTACAACTCAGCAGGTATTACAGGGAATAGAGAACTCTTACAGAGCTGCGGTCTTGTGATTGTATGAGTCAGGTTCACAAGCCACTGCACATGATGTTAAGCGTGGAACCGCTGCACTCAAGATGCAATTTGATTCTCATCGAAGTAACACTACATGAAATAAAAAGGGCTGAATCCCTCCCTCCTTCTCCTCCATGTACAGCGTTAGATTCACTGTGCCCTGGGGACCTTTTCGGGCAGGGTGCCAGCAGGGATAGTTCTGCTAGAGGGAACTGAGCCAATTTTGATGGTTTCTCCCTCACTACAGGAAGTCAGAAAAGAAACACCTATTGTCTGAAGACACAAAACATGAACTTTGGAAGGAGAAGTACATTAAAATTACATAAAACATAAAATTAAAGAAAGAGCAAGTGGTTTGAGTTAGACAACAAACAATGCAGACCCTAAATTGTAGGCTTATATTGCAGTGTTACATGTGCTAACAATAGACAACAGAGGAAATATAGTAAACAAACAAAAAGAAAGTCAGTAATTTCAGCAGGCGTTATAAATAATATCTTATTATGCAAAATGCTGGGGCATTTTAAAACTCACCTTCTGATTAAAATAAAACGTCTGGTAGCTGATGGTATTCTGAGAGGAGTAATCTAAAGCGCCGAGCCTTGTGAAAAGTTGTGATTTAAGAGCGATCACATGTAAACACTGAAGACACAATATTAAAACGAGCAGGTTTGCAGCAGCTCTCCCCAACGCCACAGTCCAGACTCCCAACTTCATCGCCGCTGCCGCTTCTGCCGCTGCCGCTGCCACCGCCGGTGTAGCGCCTCTCTGCAGTTGTCAGGGACCCTTTTTCACAAATTGATCGCTACACAATGAGGTCGCATGGTCCGAGAGAGGGGGACCTGTCTCGTTTCTTTTGAGAGGAAGTAAAAAAAAAAAGGCGCTTGTCAGCAAAATCGAGAGAGGTGTGTCAGACAAGACTGTGACCTATATTTAGCAGGGCTAGAAGAGAGAGAGCAGAGAGAAGGTGTTTTCAGTCTCACCCGTCGCTCCACGTTTTTGTGAACTTTGATTCAACTGCGGCTCATCCTGTAGTAGACGGTCTGGATCTGTTACGGGGAGCAGACAGATGACAGACGGAGCCTACTGTACATGGAGCCGCAAGGGTTGATGGGACTTTGAGTTCTAGTTGTGCAGTTCTTGATGGTGCGCTTAGGACTATTGCCTTAGATAGACTCCACCTATCTGCCATCGTTGGTATAATCCTCCAACTACTTACTTTTCCCCAAAATTAAGTCCCTTCACTTAGGTTCAGAAATGGTGGAAGTGGCTGTATTCAGGGCCCTCAAAGTAATTCTGCCACTTACATAACATAAATCAGAGGTGAGCAATAATAAAATGTCACAAAGATCATGAGATATTTAGTGTAATTATTTAATGTTATACATAGTAGCTTTAGGGATTATTTTGTACACATAAGGTAAAAGAAATACAATATCCCCCATAGTGTTTTCATTTGTATTTCCGATTATTTGTTGAAAAAATGATGCAAGGGATTAACAATGAGTAATTACTGTTAAATCTATGGTAAAAAGCAAAATAAAATACTCGCCAGTCAGCTTTACAAAGGGATTAATGAAAAAATAATACCAGTATAAAAGCAAAGTGCCGAGATAAACTACAAGTTTGTACAACAAAAGACAAAATAAAAACACTACAAACAAAGGTGTGCAGTATATGGCATTGTGCAATACAGTCAATACAATTATGGCAATTATATAGAAGATAAAGTTAGACACTAGAAATGATGGCAGAACATGCTGGACAATCAAGAAGTTTCACCAAAAAACGCATATGAAATACAAATACAAGTCGCATACAAAACTACGTGAACACACCCGTTCAAACAAATAAAGAGTGATATTTAATGGCTAGGCAGCGACAATAAAGGCAGGAGTATACACTACTTTGGGTAAAAGAAGTAGAATAAAAATTTAAATTGATTAAATTGTATATAATTTCTATCGAGTAGTTGACTCATTCTGTATCAACTGAATTATCCAAAGTACTACAAGTATGCTAAAAAAAAAAGAGGCTGAGTTGTTAATGATGTCACAGAATACTGTTTCAACGTAGTATTTTTATAAGTGTATTTCAGTTTAGGTTATCTGACATGAAAACATAATCATGTATTTTAGCAGCACGTAAAATTTTTCTATTGGAAAGAAATATTTCACAGTTTGTAATAACATAGGTGCAAAGGACCACACAACAAAATCAAATAAGTTTTAAAAAGCTACCCACTGTATGCAATACCTAGGAGCAGAAGAGTCGGAGGAGGGAATTAAAATGATTGTGCAATGGAGTTTCGGTTACATTTCCAAGTCCCATTTTGCAATTTGATCGGATGTTGTAATCGCTAAAACATGTGTTAACACATGGGTACCATTAACCGATAACTTTCGCAAATTATTCGAAACACACGGCATTACTTATACGGAGTCTGTAACAAAACAGTTGAAAGGTTACTCGCATAACTCTGCTGGTGAATGCTGAGATTTCACGAAACTGAGTCGTAGACAGCGTACGACAGCGAGATACTGCCATTTCACTATGAACAAGACAAAATAGAGTCTAACACAAATTCGGTGAGCTTTTTAGACATATCAAAGAGTTTCCTGGATGCATCAGGCAGCAAAAAATTGCCAGGTGTACTTCGCATCCTGTTGCACAGAGGATATTATCCATAATGGCAGCAGCTTAGACCCTTTTCCTCTGACATACTAGCTCCTGTTAGGCCAAATGACGGCTAGCTCCGTTGTACAATTGAAGGTTAAAAAAGGCATGGGACTTAAAGTGATGGGACTGAGAAGTGGCCTTATGCCAGCTCAGAGGGACGGAGGCATTGTGGCGCTGCCATCTGCCCTCTACAGTCAATGGCTACCTAGTTACCATGGCCAAAAGGCTGAGCTCTCTCTAATTGAGGCTGCAGCAACTCAAGTAACTAATGGTTTTACCCTCGCCGGGCATCGGGGCAGTGTCATTGTTATCCAGCGTGTTCTGCTTGGCCTCTCGAATTAGCTCGCAAGCTAGGTCAAGGAAGAGCTTCTCGACATTGTCGGACTCTTTGGCCGAGGTCTCCAGATACAGCATGCTTTGAGCCTCGGCGAACTCCTCGGCCCTCTGTCTGAGAACCTCCCTCTTCTCTGCCAGATCAATTTTATTACCTGTGGAGATGAGAAATTTTCGCCCGTCAACATCATTCTTTGGCTTCTCGTGTCACAACACGCATTGTCTTAACAATTGTGAGCGGGTTGGTGTATATGGGGCAAACCGGGTACATGCATTGGGTGCAAGTGAAGGTCTTTAAGTGTGTGGGGCGTGCGATCGCATGTATGAGAGCGACAGTTAGCGTGACTGGTCAGAAGCCTTCCTATGTACTTCATATTTTTTCAGGCAAAACAGAAAAAAGGTGTCTTTTTTTACGCATTCTGTGAATCTATCGTAAAACTGCATCTAATATCAGCTTGCTAGTCGGTAGTAGTTGCTATGTCGACCAACAGCAATTTCCTATAAGGTACTATATACGATATTTTGAACATTAATATGGCAGCAAAGTAGATTGATCTTCATCAACTAGCCATTACTGCAGTGGCGTCTGTGACTAATGAAATAATCTTGAATACCTATAAAACAACATGAATTCGTATTTTGTAATTTTTACTAATGTAACTGGTCTGTAATTGATTAAATGCAATTCTCGATTAATTATGCTAGCTAGCTAGTACAGTAGCTTGAAATGAAATTGTCGTAACCAATGTCTAACTAATATGTACAATTTGAATAACGTTAAGATCGCCATCCATATAAGGTACCTTCATCAGTAACCGGGGGCCACTGCCTAATCCAAGCTTTTCTGTTCTTTGTTTTGGTCTGAGACGCTGGCGCTCTAGTGCGACATCTAGTGGCTGAATATCGTATATAGCTCCTTTAAGTCAAAAACCGACACTCACGACATTTCCTAATATAAAATACAGTTTATCCTCTTAACACTTTCTCATAATGCAGTCAGTTTGACGACGGAGACATTTCTGCCACATTTTAAGTAGAAAATAATCATATCTTACCGACTAATATAGTCACAACTTGGTTGTTAGCGTACTGCTCAATCTCCTTCAACCATTCCGGAAGGCACCTGAAGGAGTCCTCACAGGTTATGTCATAAGTAAGGATAAGGGCATTGGCACTACGGTAGTAACTCTGAGTGATGGAGCGAAATCTCTCTTGGCCAGCTGTATCCCATATTTGCAGCTGTGAAACAAATGTATGAAACAGTAAGTAAGTAAGCAAGAAAAACGTTATTTATAAAGTGCCCTTCAAAATAAAAGTCACAAGGTATATAAATAAAAATAGATTACATGAATAGGATTACATGAATTAAAACAAATAGTCAGTTTGCCACCCAGGCTGCTCTTTCAACATGGACTAATGTTTTTGTAGAGAATAATTAGAATTTCTTCTTACCTTGACCTTTTCCCCTTTGATCTCCACGGTTTTAATCATGAAATCGACTCCAATTGTAGCCCCTTGTCCAGGTGGGAAAAGGCCCTAAATATAAACATTAAAAAAAAAACAAGTCTAATACTTTGTGTGTTCCTCTGTAATCCAATAACTCATTGATAAGCGCGGACCTATACAAACCTGAGTAAAGCGTCGGACAAGACATGTCTTCCCAACTCCAGCGTTTCCTATCAGAACTATTTTGAACAGGTAGTCATAATCTTCCATGCTCATGCTAAACTGTTGATGGGAAAAATAAAAGAGAGAGACGGAAGAGGATGTTGAGAAAACTTATTACCAACGAAACTAATGTAAAAAAAAAGTGGTCCTCCAAGGCCAGTTTGTGCTGACAAGACACTGAACGGTTCTTAATGAGAGATTGACAAGAGATAGACTCCCCCGGTCTGTAGCCAAAATACAGTTAGCTAGGATACTAGGAAACTACCAGGGATGTATTACAGGCCTGAGCTAGCGGCATATGGCGACATCATAGATTCATTTTCAGCATGCTATCTGTAACGAACAAATAGAAAACAAAATACTTGTAGCAGCTGAAATGGGTCCCAACTCTCAGTCCTTGTAATGGCTGTTGGGATTATGTTATTAGACTTACACGGTCACATGGGTGAGACAAACGGTTTATGAAAATATTTTACTGAAAAATGTAAAGAGAAAAAAAACAGACTTCACCAAAATAACAAAAGATGAGTAATTAATCAATATGAGAAAACCAAAAAGAATGAATAAGAATAGCCCGGCTGCAGGAAACTATAATAGAAGTAAAGTGAATGTGGTCATGAGTGCCAAGATATGTGTGTATGTGATTCAACAAGTACAAAAGAGGTACAGAATGTGTGCTGACTGTGTATTTGTGATGAATGTTACCTTTGCCACCTAAATGCTTGAATGTCAGGAGCTCAGAGTTTTGAGGTGTAGTACAAGTTATCGCCCGATGATTGTTTTTCAAATCAAAGTAGTCGAAAAAACTAGTAGAATATAGCTCAAAAAACACTGCATTTTTTATGACCCCAAAGTAATCTTGTAAGCCATAACAGGAAACATTTATTTTGAAAGCAACCATGAATTATTTAGCTTTTGATGAAACTATAGTTTTGTCAGCAGCAACCATAACGTAGATAAACAATCCAAACAGTGATTATATCCATGTCATCCTTATTGTGTACCATTAGTATACAATAGTAGTTAGTATACATGCATGGGCTGTGTGACTATATAAAATATCAACATGTAACTATTTAATCAACCCCATAGTTAAGACAAACCTGAAGTGTGTAGCGGAACCACAGCGAAGGTCAAAGCAGCCAAGTTTACCATCACGCATGTCACAAAGCAATATGGTTTTTGTAAGGTTCTTTTACTCCTCCACTTCACGAAGTATTTTCCTAATCTCTACTGGAAAAAACTGGTAAACCGCTTAACATCCTGGGATTTGAAGTGCACTCAATTTGGAGAAAAATACACAAATGTATTATACTGGAAAAGGCCACTGATCAACAGGCACCACTGTTAGTATTCAGACATATGCAGAACATGTCAAATTATTTCCTTAGGCCATAGCGATTGTGCAGTATATTAAAAGGGGCGGGGACCCCGAAGCTCTATTCTTTTGTATTCCATTTTGTAGGCTACTCACTCACTCTAAGCAGGCCTTGGAGTTCTCGCAGTTTCATAAATCTCCAGTTTGCTATTCATGGTGTGTTGTCCCTTATTGCGCTCCCCAGCCATTAATAGCGGTCATAACAAACGCGATTAAGTTATAACAAACGTGATGTTTGTGCATATTGGCGAGTTCAGTAAGCCTATTACCACTGGATGAAAAAGCATACCGTTTATTGAACTTTGAGCAGCACATAGAAAAAACAAAACAACAAAGAATGTGCTGAGCGCTTTCTCATGCACTACTGCAAGTGATTATCCCAAACTGCTTCTCCTAATATTTGCACAACGCGTCCCTCCTGATATTTCTGCTTGTGTTCGAGATTTAGGGGGTTCTGCGCCCCTTTTGAGGATTTATGGAAATATAAGAGCCCTTTGACAGAAACCCACACAGTAATAGCCTAAAGTAATAATTGCACTCAAAGTAATAATGGCCCTTATTATCTATTACTGTTGAACAGTCTACGTCAATAACACCACATAAAGTCTTTTAATTGCTGTGCACATGACTAACAAAATGCAGTTTTAATATTCTCTGCAGCAGCATATACAGTCTTACACAGAGAGACGGAGACTGTTCACCTCATAAATTATAAAGTTCCCTTGAATAAAAACTCATAACTATTAATTCAATTCAACTACTCACAACACATTGTAATTTATTGACTGGCCATTCCATAATTAATAATTTCACGGATAACCTACTGTGAAATCACAAAACGTTACATTTTCTTCCCAGTGGGTTCGTGTTTACTTCTATGCCGTTTCGTCGTGTTTTTGCAGCGCAAAGAATCTGCACTGTTGTCATTTCACACGTCGTATTATTTTGGATACAATGTATAAATTCCTGAGAATATCTCGTTTCCAACCTGGGTGGAATAAGGGCGAATCTCGCGATATAACAGCAACTAGCAGCAGGCTAGTGGGACTAGCCATTTTGGCAGTATCAGAAAATACAAGAAGAAAATATCAACGTTAGCCTCACAGGTCGAGCTGTAAATTAATTACGTGCACTTACCAAAACACGGGGATATCCCCCGACTTAAAACTACTTGGAATGCATAGGTCAACTCATCAAATAGGCAAAGCAACTGCTGGGCTGGGCATATTCCTCTATCCTCAGCAGCACTCAGCAGCTTCTCCTGCAAGTAAGCTGAGCCTGAAAGAGTACGGGCACAACGAGATGTTCCGCTTCCGATTACTTCCGTCTTCTCTTGGAAATCTCGTTAAGGCAGACTACACCGCTTCTTCTTCTTCTTCTTCTTCTTTTTTGTCTGGGAGTCAATGATAGTGTCTCACATTCGGTCCAATACCTTTTTTTGATAACGGTGCGTGAGACCTAGACGCGTCTTTAAATGATTTTGAAAAAAATACTTTTGTTTAGCAGATGTTCCTTTTTGCACGTATGTAGTATGGTGTTGTACAATGTCAGTAATTAATTTTTCATGAGGTTCTCGCATAAATTAGCTACTGTACGTATTATCTATGGCTGCCCTGTGCAAGATGCAGAGATGGAAAAAACTGGTTCAGAAAGTAGTTCTAACCATGAATTTGCTCCACCCATGTACTAAACCATCTGATTTCACTAATTAGTTTCCCCTACCTAGCTGAAGAGCGTCATTTTTCCCCCAAACCACACAAACCAAGCCACACAAACCAAAACACGTCCTGCAGTTGCGATGAACCCTCAGGGTTGATTTAATTGGACAATTTCTAGACACCATCGCTTGCGTTAAGGCCTCCCCCAAAAATGTTTTACCTAAACTTAACCAGGTGGGAGCGGTGTCTTCACTTAACCATTTTATAACATGAAAGTAAAGGTTAAGGCCTCCCCCAAACATGTTTTACCTAAACTTACCCATGCACTCAAGTAGTTTGGGGGGAAAAATGTAGTGTCACAGCTGCAGAAGCTGGTTTGCCATCAACTGGTTTGGGGGGAAATGAGCATCTGAAGACTTCCAACCAGCTGGTTTAGTGCATAACTGGAACAAATTCATGGTTAGAACTTCTACTTTCTGAACCTGTTTTTTCCACCAACCTCTGGCGAGATTTCCTCCGCCATTTTTGGCTCCGCCTTAGCGGACAAGGGTTTCCATAGGTTGAATGGTGTGTGAGCCATTTTGATATTTAAATAATATTATCTTTGGCTTAGCTACCGAGGACTGCGTTTCAGATGATGTCATCAGTCCGTGATGTACAGTGCTCTTGTGTGCAACCCAAATGTTTTGTGGTAATATGATCAGAAATCTGAGATTCCAAAAAAGTTTTGATAATATTCACATGACTGAGAAAAATGTCTAAAGCTGTCTCTTCTAATTTCGAATGAACTAGCTGTCACGCCCAGTATGCCAACTTAGAAATGAACATTGTGTGCACTTTTACAGCTTTGTACCCCTTCATATTATTATCTTACATTAATTGTTTCACACACATGCAGCAAAATAATAACTCCGTTGGATAACACGCTCCGCCCGGTTGGACAACGCCAAACCCCAAACGAGCCCCCACCCGGACGAGAGCGGAACCATAGGCTCTTGTGAATGTTGTCGCCCGGTGTCCTTTTTAGGATACACACTATGCCCTTGACTTCCTATGAGAGGTGATCGCTGAGAAGGCAACCGGGAGTCAATTAAACATTCGGATCGGGGGAAGTGTTCTTGACATGGGGTTGATACCAGACGAGGGGAAGGTTCTCCCTCCTCCGGGGGTCGTGAACAGGTCGTCCGTGTGGCTGTCAGCTGTCGGCTGGGGGACGGCGATCCTGCACAACGCTGTGAACCGCAGGCCGCCGCTGAAGTCAGGTAAGCACCATACATACATGCATGCATGCTAGTGTCCCCTCTCCTGCTTTTTTTGTTTTTCAGGTTGCATATTATCATTGCTTTGCTTATTGCTTATTCAAGACGATGCCATATGCAAAAATGCATATAAGACACATGCAAATACATAATATATGACGTCAACACAGGGTCCAGGCGTGGGGCTTGTTGTGCCTTCGTTTCAGCCGCGTGGGGAGTTAATTAAATGTCAAGTTAAGTGTGTAATTAAATGTAGAAGTATACATACGACAACAACCCGTGACGTGGCACGATTAATTATCTAGCAATCCTAAAATCGACCTTCATGCTGCGAGGTTTGTTGGGGCAGAGCAGTAACGTCCTGTGGGCAACACAAGTATCTGTGGCAAGTTGTTATGATGGCTGAGTGCGTGGTATTGCAAATGTAAGATGCAAGATCCAGAGTGTTAATACCATTACTGTGATATCATTGGTTTCTGGGATTTGAGTGCTGACCTGTGTGGATTAATTGTGCTTTAAAGTGTTGCAGACTTGACAATCTTGTGTCTTTTAAACATACTGTACTACCACATTATCTGTCATTTACAAGTTCCCTCTTGTTTTGCAGGTCTTCATCGGCAAGTCCTGTTCGCCACAATTGGTTGGTTCATCGGCTACCATATTACGAAATATGAAAATTATACCTATGCAAGACTTGATCGGGACATGAACGAGTATATAAGACTCCACCCAGAGGACTTTGCGATGAAAGGTAAATGGTTTTTGTAGTGTTTTGTATTTAATGTTTAGTTGTTATTTTTCTAAGTGTATGTGTTTAACAAATACACAAGGACCAAACAAGAGTTCTCTTGAGGCAGCCTCCACACACACAATCTCTATTACTGCCATTAAAAATAGATTTGGGAGGTATGTAGGTACTTTGTTTTTTGTGAAAGGAAAAATAATTTTAAAAAAGATCTACAATTTGGCAATTACATTGATGTAATTTTCATTATAATATAACTTATTAATTATATGTTTTACACTACGTATGTTTGAGATAAAACCACAATACTCTCCATTTTGGCTCCAATTGACAAGCCACAGATTGTTCCCTAAGGACGATGTCAATTGTAGTTTTGTGAGTATGAACCGTTAACGCTGCCAGCGAAACGTGATGCTCGATCAGATCACCGCACTGATCAGTTCGAAAATGATCATTTAAAATCAAAGACATTTTGGGAGCAAGGTATGGCCTTCCCTTGAGTAATACACAAAAGGCCTGCACCTAGCACGGTATGGATAACAGGCGTTTTGAAAGGGCGCTACCACAAAGAAATATGTTAAGAGACTGCAGAAACCCAATTCAACAGTGTCTGCGGTCTTCCCGTAAACCGTACCCATACATGTTGTTGGCACGTTCAGCGGTAGACGTGACACGTTGTTGGCTCAGCATTTTATTGCGGAGCGGGCCGGCTAATTTATTGTATCCAAGACGATATTGTCTAATTGTCTGGCTCTACTCAAAGTCACAGGGTTGAAGGGTTATTGTTGTTTAGTCAATATGCACATTTTTAATAGATCCACTGTCAGGTCACATATTATGATATCTGTTGTTCTGAAGAGTAATCTCCAGCTATAAGATATAGCAGTCTACTTGCAACCGCCAAAATCTTCAAATCCCATCAAGAAATTAGGGTGTGGAGATATTTTTAGAATTTTCAAATGTCTAATGTCTTGGAACCCTGAGGTCTGTAGTTTGTGCCATGGTTTCTATATAGTTTGCCGCTCTTCAGAGTCATTAAATGTTGAAATGGATTGACCTAAGTGTGTGTGCGCAATCAAACTGTGTAATCACATTGTACATCTTATATCTCACCAGATAGCAAGACCTTTGCAGAGATTGTCGAGCCTTTCCATCCTGTGCGCTAAGCGTTGGCAGTTTGCAAGATGAAGAGAGACGGAGACAGAGAGAGAGAGAGAGAGGGAGAGAACATTTTTGCAGAATACCATCTGTCTGCGTGGTCTTTTTTTTTTGTGATTACTTCCTGTCACATGCTGTGTGAAATATAGTTCTGTATATAATAAAAGATAACCAAAATGGATGATCTTTTGTTTCCACTGAGTGTTATTCTCTCTTAAAATTGGTCATCATTTTAGACAATGAGTTCATTATTCCCTGGCAGGCTGAGCTTTTGTATGTTACCCAAACCAAATACAGAGCTGTTCCCCTGTGAATAAAAACGGTGTCTTATCATTCTAACTGTACTGTGGATTAACTGCATAACATCCCGAGTTACTTATTCAATACGACTCAATCAACAGTTCAAAAAGTACATGATTACTTTGGCAAAGCACTTTTATTGCATTCCATCAAGTCAGAAGCATGGTGGTGAATGTGATCAGTTTGACATTTAGGGTTTGCTACATATACTGTGCATTTCACACTCATATATTTTCTAATTCACAACTCCGATGATGTCCATATATTTATCTGTGAGGCCCTGGGTCCTCTTGGTGAGGTTGCTCAGCACGGAGAAAAGTCCCTTCATGTGAAAGTGGAAGAGGACTTCGGGATCCGTCTCCAAAAGAGGTCCCAGGGTCTTGTCCAGCGCCTTGTTGGTCTTGAAGGCCTTGCGGTCGTCCATCGCGACGAGACCGCTCTCCGCCGTGTTCCTTATGGCCTTGAGCATCAGGTAGTTCTCGTACTGGTCTTTGCAGGACTCCTCCGCCGCTTGGCAGTCCATGATGTCGTCGGGGGGCATGTCCCGCAGCAGACTCGGGAGCAGGACGGTCTGCTCCATGTCGGTGACGGCCGCGCTGTAGCGCCTCAGCGCCAGGAGAAGGCAGCTCTTGTTGAATTTGGCCTCGGCAGACTGCATGCTTCCAGTTGGGGTTTTGGTTGGCTTGGGGATCCCTGTGCTTGTTGGTAATGTGGAGGCGGATTTGGAAGCCCGAGTGCAGCGCAAAGCCTGAGACGAGAGATCTGCGCATTTATAGGACGGGTCCGAGGTGGGTCAATCAGTTACAGTTACGTAATTGGATGGTCCGATAAGATTTAGGAACGCGGAGAGCGCCGAGTCAAAGTCTTATCTTTATTTGTTTTTCACAACCCGTAATTCGTTTGAGTTTGTTAATAGACGGTGTCTGAAAGTCCACCAAAAATCGTGCTCTGTTAAATCATTTACCGCGCAGACGGATCATTTCATTGACTGTCCTTAATAAAAGGATAACCCGGTTTATAGAAATTCCCTCAAGTGCAAATATGGGCCGATGGATGTCACGTTTTGAGGCTTTCGTGTCAGCCCAAGGCCAGCTTTGTTTGAATTTGCGGGTTACAGACAAGTACACCCAGTTCTTATCTTGTCTGTTTGCGCATCATATTGCAAAGGTAAATTGTGAACTTGCTTGAGCAAGCTTATCCTCCGAGTTGAAGGAAAATCAAGCTAATATTTTTTTTTGTCTTGATTTATAACGTTGAGAGAAAAGATATTTGTCTATCTGACCGGTATGCAATAATCCTTGATACCCTTGTGCCCCCCCCCCACTC
>OMKK01069451.1:7724-38173 GCA_900302305.1 Polymixia japonica
GTAACTTAAGCCAGGGGTTCAACCATTTAGAGAGAGAATTTGCTGACCATATTAAATAGCTAGTGAACTAGTTCTATGGTCTTAGCAGAGAAATGCCATAAGTTAATATTTGAGCTGGTGAAACAGAACAACCTTCCTGTCTCTAATAATTGGCAAGAGGACGGGCTAGCAGGATGCCTGGAACCAGCACCCTGAACTGATTTTCAGCTCAACTTTGGCGATTTATGGGTCTGGAATTCTCTCCTCTGAGAATTATTTACTGAAGTGAGTTACTGCATAAGGAAATATTAACTGATAAACTGCACTGTTGGCTTTCAAATCAAAGTTTGGACCCACTTTGGATTTTACTGCTTGAAACTAGACAAGGATAATGCAATTTCCAAGAAATGAGCCGGAGTACAAAGGTCCAGATTAAAACAGCCGTAGACTTTGGTATTATTTTGGCTGACTGCAGGTAGCTTTGTTTGATGAACAGAATCCAAAGTATCACCAATAATAAAAATAAGTAATACAGTATCACTGTATTCATCTTTAAGGACCTTCATCTCAACAATATTCAGCACTACTCCAACAAATAAAATTAAAGATTTAAAAGGTGCTATCTGTAAGTATGTTGTTATGTCAAAATCAAATAAAAATCACCACAAGATAATAATAATGGTGATGGTCTGAAAGCTTGGTCTCTCTCTCTCTCTGAAACACTGTGCTCCTTGTTTTGGTTTGTTCATGTAATTCACCTCACTAACGCTGGGGTTCCTTTCTTATAGATAGATGATGTCATCATCTACGACCGCATCAAGTAAAATTGCGAAAGGCCCTCTCTAGAGCCAGTGTTTGGTTTGTCCTTTCTGGGCTACTGTAGAAACATGGTGGTGCAGCATGGCGGGCTAACGAAAGCTAATGAAAACACAACGATTATTAGTTTCCGGTGATTGTACACTGATGAAAACTTAATTACGAATATTACATTCAATTTCTGCCAACAGATCGCCCTAAATCCTGCACATTGGTCCTTTAACTTACAACAGAAGAAAAAAAAAAAAAAGATTTTTGAAAACCATGCCAACCAATTGTCCCATGTGCTTTCCTTCATTGCAGCCATTGTAAAATTAAAGTCTATTCCCAAATTTGTTGTAATTTGACAGAAATTGTGCCGAGATACAGAAGGTGGGTCAACTTAGCCACTGGTTCAGCTTAATCTGCTCTCCCCTATGTGTCAACCCAATAACAGAAAAATTGCATTGGTGGTTGAGCTGGGGCCAGTGTGCAGTAGTCAAACCAGATTATTCTGGTAAGAAGATCAAAGCACAGTCTCTCAATGAGGGCATGTGATTCCTTGACTCCCTCAAACACAAACTTTTATCTCCATAAAAGCCAAAGTTTAGCATTTCACACTCAAACACCACTTTACCAACCCTGCTTAATGACCACCGGATGTGGTCACCACATACAGATGAGGTCCTTTTGTCAACAAAGGACACAAAATTATGATGACAATTTGGAGCTCTACCTGTCAACCAACTATTTGTGCTGTTGTAGGTACTGAAAATAACATTCTTACTTTCATTTAATAATTTTTAATTATATTTGTTCTAAGTGACCATATTTTATAGTTTTGTTGCATGTCATAATGCACTACAATTTTCACGTTTAGTTGCCATATGCTGCTGGAAAGACAACACAAAAAAATATATAACTGCAAGGTATTTGTAGTTAGGTAATTTATTTTAAATTCTTAATGCACATACCTTCTTTCAAACAAAAAATATGTTATTACATCTTAATAAATAGAAATTATAAATGTAAAGTGCTAGGGGTGTAAATTTTGCCTAACTTTTTCTGACCATCAACTAAGCCTTATTAAATCGGTTAATAACCGGATTAAATGAACATGTAAATTAATGCTATTTATTTAAAATTAACTCTTTAACCGAAAGGATTGATCTATCAAATCTATCAATAGCAAACGCGAATTGCAACAACAAGCCATTACAGTTCGAAATAGTTTTGACTCTTCCCCTCCCCTGTGGCTCCTCTCCCATCCATCAAAGACCTCACAAGCTACAGGTGCCCAGATTCTGGGGAGGAGTTTAGACACGGGCCAGGGATCGTAAACATGGTTTAGAAACGAGGGAATAGCAACACACTGGCCAACCTGAACTGGCAGACACTCGATTGCAAAGATCACGGGCCAGTTTTGGAGTGCCCTCGACTGGGTAGTGGCCCTTCAGAACAGAGCTACAAGGGGTAGGAGTTGACATCTTTAGCTAGGAAATGGGACACCACTCGTTACGTCATCAGTAGCCGACGATGGCACAGACGTAACACACCAGTGACGAGGCTGCAGTCCAGTGTACAGTTTCAGTGCAGTCCTGCCCATAGAAATTACTGCCCTGTACTGATATCAGATGAACGGGGAAGTGCAGAAAATGTTCTGCTGGATCATTTTTCGCGCTTCATACACGGGGCATGGAAATAACTTGTCGTTTACACAAAGTTCTATTGACATTGTGAATAGCGATTTTTCTGAAATGCTTGTTATAACGATTCAATTACATATTCCTTTGCATCTACATTAAACTAAGATATTCCAACAGATTTTTTAAAAATGTGCACGATTATTCGCAAAAATATACTTACATTTATGGGCTTTCCCCGCACCGGTAGTCATGTTCCACGTTACACTGCCTCAGTTCGCAAAGTATTCTGGGAATTTTCTTCTACCAGTCTGTTTGGAGTCTGTAGCTGAAAACGCTCCATTTTGAGGGCCATTTGGAGGGCTAGATGACCACTACCCCATGATCCCAAAAAGAAACGGGACACCATACCCTACGCGGGAGCGGGCAAAACAGAGGGGTAGGCCAGCTGGTAGGGCCAAGGGGGGAATTGGGATTGGGCCCTTATTTCACTGAACCTTTGCATAGCACAACGTCTTTCTATATTATTTTAACATAAAACAACAAAAATATTGCACATAGCAGCTTTAATGCATGGAACACCTTATTTTTTTGAATATCTTCAAAACCTGGGGATTGGTATACATCTGTAAAGAATGTCTGGGCAAAGGAATAAATCATTGCAAGCAGTTAGCGACTTGGCGTTCAGTTTTTCTTTTTTTACAGGGGGAAATCAGTAAGTGATGAAGTTTGTTGGCGCAAAATGTATTTGCTTTGTCCAAGTCGAATCCATTAACATGCTTCATAAATATGTGGGTTTACAGGGAATAAAATAACACGCCAGCCTTCCTTGATGGCGCATAACATTTTTTGCATTATTTTTCTGGCATTCTTGAGAATTAGCCTATCTGGCTCTTTTTCCATTGCCAAGTTACCCTTGAATACAGATATGGGAAAGACTGATAACTTAGAACCTTGAACACCTAGTATTTACTAGACAGAACCAAAAATGAGCACTTAATTACTTCAACAGCATGCATTCAATGTTTACACCTCAAACTTAAATAAGAACTACAGAGCTAACTGTAGACTGACTTCAAGAAGATGACCACCGACATAAAAAAGTCAGTATTTTATTATGACCCAAACAAATATGGAAAAGGACTGAAGATCAGGGAATGAGCATGAGCCTCAGTGGTCCAATAGTGGATCTTCACTAGAGAGAGGCTTTAGTTATCTGTTGGAATTCTACCTTTGTGTGGTCAGGGGATCCTGATGGTTTGCCTTACCCCATTATCTAGAACAAGAAACACTACAATGGAATTCAGCTCTCTTTTCCATCCATTCCTTTAGTTTTCAACATCCCATTCATCTTTCATTATCTGCACAGATCCAAAAGCAAACGGCTCATGTTGCAACAAATTCTAGGCTCACAATCTTTCTTTTCTAAAAAGCTGTCATTCATCCAAATTGACTCCAGACTTTCACATGTGATTATGTTCATCTCTGTACCACGTCACTCCACCACTGTACCACTTTTTAAACTAAAAGTACATTATATATTCTCCAATAGTTGCAACAAAACTAGCTCCTTTTTTAAGATCACCAACACCTTGTGATAGATGATTACACCATTTCAAATAGTTGTACCCTCCACGCTTCAAATCAACAAAAATCAGGTGCCACGAAATTGCTTAGGTTGGACTTCAAGACAAGCTTTGTTCAAACCATAAAAACATAAGCACTGCTGTGAGGCAAAATTACCTTAAAGATTAAAGTTATTGTGCATAACTGTAATTCAAGCTATATTCTCTGCAAATGGTATAAGCAAATTATGGGAAAAGTGGTACAAAGGGGATATCTTTCATGTCAAAATGGGAGTAACAGGTGTCAACTTCATCCATGAAATTATACTGATAAAGAAAAACAATGTAAATTAAATCAACATAGGTTTGCTCAACTTTTGAATTTGAATTGATTAAATATATTGGTTACAGTTATTAAGACACTTGGTGGCAGTTTCCTCTGTATTCTGATTTGCATGTAGGCCTATATTATGTTTTCATTTGAAATGCAGTGAAATACAAATACTTTCTTGTTAGAACTAACAAAAAGTGTGAATATAGAAAACACCTATGAAAATGCATCCTTTTTTTTATCTGATTAACAAAAACTCTTAACTAAACTGCATGTACACTCTTCTGCCTTCAAATGCTAAGTGGTTACCGCAGACACGGCTCACCTATTTCACCTGGTCCATCTTCCAGAGCCATCTTTAATGTAGGACTATGTTTTATTTCATTATTAACGCACAGGAGACCGGCCCTCAATATCTCACCCTCTTATCGGGGATGGCCACCAAAAAGAGAGTGGTTTTCTGCATTATAATACCTCATCAATAATGATTACTTATGTTCTGATGTTATCTAGTTCGCTATTCAATAAATTACAACAATCATCGGGGAAATTCAAGAAACCATCTAATAATCTCCGTCTAGAATACATCAACTTTATCTTACGGAGCAGGACATCAGACTGCAAACATTGAAACTTTGTAGAACATTGTCACTACAAGCAAACTCGTTATAAACGGCTACAATGTATCGAGCCATTCACTGTTACAGTTCTTGAGAATCTTACCTATTCTGTGTTGCGCTCACTTCCACCGAGGACCCCGGAGCACCATGGTCGGGGCTGAGGTGGTCGCCGCAGTGCCTTAAAGAACTTTTCAACAATTCCTGAGCGGGTGAAAGACTATCTCTCGATTTATCCAAAAGCGGATGGGCGATCGGTGAATTGTTTTGCTTAACGTGGTGAGTGTGATACAACAAATCGGCCCGTTCTTCCTCAGGCGAGAAACTTGACAAAAAGTGAAGCTGCGATGGTATCGGAACCGTTCCAGTCTCGGGGGATAAGAGCAGAGACTCTGCTGCGTCCAGATCTACACTTCTGACTTTACGCAGTTCTTTTCGTCTCCATTGCGAATGTTCCCTGGGACTGCTCTTCGCCTTGTTCGGGTTGCTGTGAAGACCAGAGTTGCTGCTGGTGTTTTCCTGAGAACCGCTTCCAGAACTTATGTCGTTATTTGTGTCAGATATAACCGACGACGAGGTCCGGCTCCCCGCCGTCGCCATTTTCTGTCCTGGAGTTTATCGCTCATTTAGTTCAGTATGAGAAGGAGCGCAGGGGATTGGGGGAGGGGAAAGGGAGGAGCACCGAGAACCGGATGTTTACATATAGACGTAAAATGCGCGATGTAGGCAATTGGCGCAGTGTTCTATAAACAGTGCGTACAGTTTATTGACGTAAAAACGTATTAGCTTATTATAAATTGCGCACCCGTTTGTTAGTTAGCTTATATTCATTGCATAGTTATTGAATATACCTGGTGCATTGAACAGCCATAATGTACCCTAGTTGCATGGATTTTCAAAGTAATAGCCACAATGCCTATTGCTCATTTTGATTGTGGTTCTCCCATATTTGGTTGATGGTGTATGAAGGTTGATGCAGGCTATGTATCTTCATTCATCTACTGTAATTGTTACTGTAATTACACTGTCATTATTTAGTCAGGTGTGCTATGATATTTTTACCCTCTACTTACCTTATGCCTGCTGAATCTCTGCTGCTATGACAACATCATTTTCCCAAGAGGGTTAATGAACTTCAATCTTATCTGATAACAACTTGAAAAGACTTGAATGTGTGTTACACAAAAACGTTTTTCTTCTGAAATCTTATAATAATAATAATAATAACTTAATAACACTTTTACAACTATTACAAAGTGTTTCACAGTTAACTTAAAAACAGGTGCATTAGTAAAATAGAAACATAGGTAAGGGCAGTGAAGGTTAAAAGTAAATAAAAGGGATAAAAACAAACAAAAGTAAAACAAAGAACAAAGAAAAAACAAAAAAGATAAAACAACACATCTAGAAAATGTTACATCAAAAAACAGTTACATCACAGGGTTCTTAGAAGTAATTTAAAAGATGACAGTGAAGCTCCTGGGACAAGTTGTTCCAAGGTCTATGAACCCTGATGACACAGGCCCAAATGCCCTTAGCTTTCAAGCTAGGCCTCGGTCTTGTTTGAAGACCTCAGGCTGCGATCTGGCTCATAGTGGGTTAACAAGTCTGAGATATAATCATGGGCCAGACCCAGCTGTTCTGATCAATAAAAACTTAAGTAAATTCTAAAACAAAATGCAGCCAATGTAATGAAGCAATGTAATGTGGTCTTGTCTTTTAGCACAAGTCTTGCAGCATTTTTTTATTAACTGGAGGTGTGTGAGTGACCTTGACTGATGCAAGAATACAGAGAGGTGCAGTACTCTAAGATGAGATAAAACAATGAATGACTAAATCACTAAAAGATATATGTGATTTAATTGTTTAAATGGTCCTGAATTGGAGAAAACAACAACTTTTTTTCCTATTCCTCATGACTTAGATCAGTGTCAAAGATTCTGGGAAGGGGTTTTATATTTTAAGATGGATTATCCAAGTCATTGTGAAACAGACTAATTAAAGGTCCCATAATGTGGAAAATCAAAAATTTCAATTTCTGAAGGCGGTTAGATTTGTGCTCTTTTATGACATCACAACAGAGAAATGATAAACATGTGATGTGTCAAATGGGATTTCTTTATTAGTAAAAATGATTGATAAACACAACATTGTATGGTGAGTAGGAATACAGCTCTGTGCTATCATTGGGAAAACAGCTATTAAGCCACTGTACACTATATACCTATGTATATGGAGTACTCTTTGGGATATAAATGTGTTTGGGAGCCTAAGAGTACTCCAGCTATACATAACACTGCTGGGGTATTCAAGAAACAAAAACACTTGCTGCTTTTCATGCCTCCATTCATTGTCTGAGAGACGGGCAGTTTTCAAAGCGCCCATAGTTTATGCATGTCCACAAGTGTTTCTCGCAGTTAAACCAATAGTTGAAATAAAGATACTCTACATGATTTCAGCCTCTAGTTGTTAAAATGGCGCTATTCAGCAGTGGTGGGTCCCTGTTGCATGCTATTTACAGTCAGTGCATGTGGGTGTGGAGTCAACGGACTGACTTCGGTTCGCCCAGGAACCCCAATGAAGGCTGTCAACCAAGTCACGAGCACGTGAGCTGACAGCTCAGGGAAAATGCTACCTAAATCTTGTGCTGGTAAACTACAGATTCTGTTGCAGAATGAGGTAAAAATACTGACATATTTGCCAAGATCCCGTTCAGTCTCTTTAAGTGGCAGCATTTGCTGCACTTTTCCACACAGGTTAGTGAATGCACCCTCTAATAGTAACATAAACCTGAAGGAGATAAGACAAGATTGTAATTAGTCACAGAATAAATGTGGATGAAAAACAGCTAAAATGCATGTTCATATATAGAATTGATATAGATAGATGGTATACCTTCACAGTAAGAATATCAAAGCTAACCAACATGCACTTTTCTATAGCAATACAGCCCGTGCAATTGATCATAAGCACACTTACACTAAAGATGGCAACTATAATTGACTATTATTTCAACTGGATAGTTAACAATGCATGTAATGATACTGAATCATAGTTAACTCTATAACGTAGAAGTTATACATTTACAGGTGCTATTTGTAATATTAAAATCAAATAAAAAGTCGAATTACCACATTGTATCAATATAGTGTAATGATGATGGCCTGAAAGCTTCACTAAAGCAATTGCAATTGATTCTGCAAGCCTATGGTAAAAGGCTGAATTAACTATATCTACATTAATGTAATGTTTACATATAGTAAGCCAACTGCATAGTTGTCTAAGTCACGAAAACATAGTAAAAACAAGGAACAAAAAATAACATTATATAACTTAAAGCTACTATGTGCAACATTTCTGTGTGCTATGTGGTTTAGTGAGACATGATCTTCACAAGTGTCAGCTAGTGTGTTGATATTCCCTTTTCTAAACCATGTTTACATTGCTGGCCCGGCAAAAACTTCTCCCAAGAATCTGGGCACCTTTAGTGTGAGATTTATTTGATGGACAGAGAGGTTCTGCAGGGGAGGGGAAAACTCCAGCTTGTTTTGAACTGCAACGGCTTGTTGTTGTAATTCCCATTTGCTAGAAATAGAATACCACACAGCAGCTTTAACTAATGCCATCATTAAAATGTACTGTTTTTCATGTTAATTTCCACTGTCAATTTAACTCACCCGTAGTTCTCCCATCTTGTACCATGTCCATCTTCGCCAAAGAGCAACAGGCTCAGAGCTTCAGGCTAAGCTGGTGTGAAATCAATAGTTATGAATTATAACTCTAGTTATATGAATGTGGGCAAAGCGTCTCGTTTCACCTATTGGACTGCTCCGTGTAAAGAATTTTACAATGCACCAATCACTAACCAGGGCTCCGCCCTCCTGCCAGCCTATATAAGCTGGTGTTGAGCTTGTACTCACCCTTCCATAGTTCCTTTCAGAACCCGGCCAGCAGGGTGGAAAAGCAAGATGCTTTGCAGGCATTCATATAATTATGGTTATACTTCATAACTATCTTTATATTTCATGTGGGCTTCTCATCTCCCGAGCTGAGGTGATGAAACACCTGTAGCGATGTTAGAATATCCTCTTGATGTTGAGGAGAGAGAGAGGCCATCATGGAGGATGAGTTCAGTATGATGCCCAAGTGCGCCATCTGTGGGCTGGGGACAGGAGCACTCTTTCCCCAGTTGATGGCAAAACCCAATAGGGACAGATGCTCCACCAGTAGACTGGTGTGATGTTTTGCCGTCTTCTCTGACTAGCTGAGAACCAGAATGTCATCCAGGTAGAATACAATTGTCATGCCCTGGTGTCGCAGTGTTTTGAGTGCTGTCTGCACACACTTCAAGAAAGTGCGGGGTGCCAGAGAGTATCCGAACGGGATCTGATATTCATACGTCGTCCCTTGGAAGGCGAGTCGAAGGAATTTCCTGTGTGGTGGAAAGATAGGAACATGAAAGTAGGCGTGGAGGGGCGATGGAAATGACTAGTTTCGAAAACAGCATTTGTATCTCGGCAGAGAGGGATGACACTGCTGTCGCGTCTGTCAGTACGGTCTGATTCACACCCGAAAAAGGAGGGTGGGGGGCCGCAAATTGTAATGGGTGTCCCAGCCTCGGTGTTCTGTCTAGCCATTCTGATAGGTGACACTTTTCTCGGCATATTGTGTAGTATTCAGTTAGCGGGTGAGCCTCAAGTTGAGGTAAGCTGGCAATGAATATATTTCATGACATCTGGGTCCCTACCACCGTGAGCTGGTTCTAAAGCCGCCTCACCCGTGAGGGACCCTGATGTAAAGGGAAGGCTAGCTAACGGTCAAACCGTGTTTACCAGCTCACTGTGAGAAATGCTAGCCTGATCCACATTGGCGTAAAGCGCCACTTCCATGTAAGACTGTGCGTTAACTGTGTTGAGTGAATGGGCGACGTCACCAGCTGTGGCGAGGCTAAGCGCTCTGCCGCCTGAAACACAAGTGTGGACGTCAAGGGGAGCCCACTGACTGTGGGAGGCGGGAAACTGAAGACTCAACAGTAGGCGTGGCCAGAATGAGAGCTGTGTCAGATGAATGACATGAAATCTCAATGGGAGTATAGACAGCACCGCTAGAGAAACAAATATTTATATATATATATATAGAAACAAATATATATATTTCTTGTATCTTTTATAGTAAAATGGCAAATATGTTCTCGTCAATTTTATTGTATTATTTTACATAATATTAAGTTTGCCATCATATGATGATCTGAACTGTTTTCCTTAGAATCAATGCATTTCCTCACCATGAAAACACAGGGGTAGACAGTTTTTTCAGCTCTTTCACTTTTCAGGCCAGCAGATCTGGAGGAAAACACCTTTGCAAGGAATAGTGGAAAGAAAAATGGCTGCCACACCGAGGCGCTTGGATACAATTTTTGCAATGTTCAGGGTATCAAACTAAGTCGTGTATACCAACTTTGGTGCTTTATTTTTGCCTTCCTTGTCTGAACTATTTTGTATTTGTAGACACAGCATCTTCTTTTCTGTATATTCCATAATTTCACAAAATAACCATGCTTACTTGGCCAAAAAGTACTAACTGATAACAAAATGGAACATGGATGTGCCCAAACACCCACCTTGTGCACATGCTGTAGAAAAAAAAAATCCTAATATATACAATAGCTCATTTTATTGTCAATAATCTGAATAGTTCAATTTCTCCATCTTTCTTGTACAGTTGCAATTGCTTTTATGCTGGCTTTTCAACTTGCATTGAGTAGATTTTGCAAAATGCATCACTACCTGGCTTGAAGCAGTGTAATCACTGAAAAATCATGAAAAACCAATGACATCCAAAAAAAGCCATATCTAAAACATTTATTTCATATTTCATGTTACATATTTACATCCATGCTGAAAAGAGGATGTCCTTCATTTCTGGTGGCATGTAGTGCAATGTTGAACTTTTCCCTCCTTTGTACATGGGAAATAGTGTTAAAAGCAAAGTTAAAAACATTGATAATTATGACAATGTAATATTTCTCCCACCGCAAATCTTCTGCAGCCCACAGAAAAAAGGCATTGAAGGGTCATGCTCTGGGCATCCTATATAATGGAAAACCGTCGTCGTCATGCTTTACCCAAACCCAGAAGCCAGTTTGATGCCATTACTCTATTGCCTGCAAGGTCTCCGTATCCGTTTGTTTGTTCCATGCATATTTAATACTTCAAAAATAATACTTTTGCAAGCAAGTTGGCAATTTTTTCTCTCTCCAAAAGTCAGTTATGAGTGTGCTTCCTCTTTTCTTCCATGGTACAAAAAAAGAAAAAGAAAAAAAAGATTACACATTACACAACTGAACACATCCAACATTTAACAACAACTTTAAAATGAGTACATTAGATTTTACGCTTCTGGCAACAAACTTATAGTAAGTTATAAAAGCAATATAAATGTATGGTTTTCTTTTTGATAGATATATATTTACACAATATATAATATAGCCACTAATAAAACATAAGTAACAGAAAGATAAACTCCATATGCTTGTATAATACAATCACTAAACTGACAAACTAGACAGCTATACTATACAAACAGCAGTTTGGTTGTTCTTTTTGTTTAGGGAATGCGGTTAAGAAATGTATATTAACAATACAACTTGAAGAACAGGTTTAAAAGTGGCCTTTTATTGATTGCTAACCAATTCTCCTTAAGTTGATTTCTGCAGCAATGTTTTGTGTTTTGTGAAAAATGGCAGCCTCCTGCTACTGTAAGTGCAAATCAAGTGTGAAATTATATTTGGACTACATTCATGTGTAGTATATACAGTATGCTTATCTTAATATGAAGACATGCCTATATAATCTCACAGAGTAAGAGCAAAACCATCAGAATACTGCTACAAGCGCCAAACCGTAGGCTACTGTACATTTAATAGTATGACATCAAAGCATTTTGGCATGTTTATATTCAATTTAGTTAAGCACAGAAGAACTACTTTTTTGAAGAGTTTTCTTACCATTTCAAAGATTCGAGATACAATTCTGAAATGAACAAAGGCACCAAGGATTCACAGCAAATAACATGTTACGCTAGTCCCTCTCTCACTGTGGTCTATAGCCTAACTGAGGCATATAGCTGGAGACTGGAGCGGCTTGCTGCCAGTCAGGAGACTGCCTATCCTCTGTAGGTGTAGTCTGCTGAGACACCTCCTCCAGGGGCCAGAACCTCAGAGAAACCAATCCCCCCTGCTCCTCCATCTCTAGCTCATTGAACTCTGCAAAGTTAGTGCCGTCCTTGTGTCCTTGTGGGTAGGGGTTGCGGGAAAGACGGTGGAACTGTCTGCTGCCCTCCTGCCCCAGCACGTCTGGGTTCTCCTCAGAGTCCAGCAGCGGCTGGGTGGACTCGGAGCGGATGAAGGTAGGCTGTTGGGACTGGGGCAGGGAGCTAGGGGTCTGACCCTTGTAGCCATTGGAGGCCACCACCGAGGAGTACTGGACAGTACTGGCTGTGGTCTCACCAGAATCGCCGCCCTCGTCGCTGTCCGACACACTCTGGCGTGGCGAGGACATGCAAGACGAACCTCCGATGCCACTGCTGTGCTCCTCAGACAGGTATTTGTCTTTCTTCAGAGGCAGGCAAGCCTTGTCCTCCTCGAACATAGACTTCCCGTCGAACACATCCACCTCAACGACACTAACGTCAGTGAGGCCATTTTCTTTAGGCGTGTCCGCCTGCGGGGGAGGAACATGGGATTATTTCAAGTTTTGTTAGAAAAATCACATTAATTGCAAACAAGGCTCTATACTGGAGAGCCCAAAATAAATGTGTCGTTCATTATAGAGGAAAGAGAGGAAAACCTTGTTGTTCTATATTCTAGTGTCAAGCCAACTATGTCCCAAACTTAAACATTACAAAATTGCGTTAAGACTGGTCTTTCGATTGCTGACACTTGTTTCGTACATATTAACAACAGAAAAGCCAAGAACCAACGCCACTGGGCGTCAAGATTAAACATTCACCTTTAAAAAGAAACAACTGCTAAGCATGAATGCTTTTTGCACTCATGCATAATGTGCTACACGTTTTTTTGCTAAAACCAGGACAAGATCAACTAAAGCCATATTGGACAAAGAGAAATAATGACACTGATAATACTGCAATTGACTCCTAATCAGAACAAATTTGGTTTTGTCAGACGAAGGATAATTAAGCAAAGATGGAGGCAAGTACAACATCACATTCACTTTGCAGTACTCTAACTTGCCATCGTCCTCTGCCCTTCATGGAAGCATGTTTTTGTGGCAAGAGTTTGGAGAAAAAGCGGATTTATCAGATTTATTTCAAGTTCAGAACTTAAGACTACAAAGGCAGGGCTGTTTAACCCTGTGTGGTGACGTCAGGCCTGTCCAGCACTAACGTCTGAATCCACTGAATCCTAATAGCCCAGATCAGACCATATACTGCAAAAACCCACGAAAACAATAAAACTAAATCAATGTCAACATCTTTTTTTCTAGTATGATGTTTATAATTAAGGAAAAAATATATCAACAACATGCATGTGACAATAGAGCCAAACGGAAAAAAAACAAGTAGACGGTAACTAATAACTATGTGTGTGTGTTTAAGTGTTAATTGTCTTCGTCACACTATTCTTCTAGAGGTGCAGAGATACCATATGTACAAAACAGAATTTTGATGGTGCACACCGTCTCGCTGTTAATCATCCAACTGTTACATAGTTGGAGAAGGATTAGGAAAGGCATACTCTTTTGGGAATGAATTCCTTGCAGCCCATTTTCTGGTGATAATGAGGATAATTGATTTTTTTTTTTAGAAAACATGCTAACATGCCTAAATATTTAGGAAAAGTTATGGAAGGACCAGTGTTTTGCATTTAAAGGCTTCTGGCCTTCCAATATAGTATAGGCTTCTAAAGTAGAAAGTACAGTGAAACAAAATGCCAAATACATGATTATCAAAAGACTACCGGTAGTGATGATCGCTAATTACCAGGTTCCTGTATTAATTACACTGCTGGAAACGTAAATCACATGACTTCCTGTGTAGCAGAGGATTGGTTGTTGAGAATAACAAAATGAGCACATGTACAAGCTTTCATGAACTGGGTGCAAGTTGAATCCCTATTGTGTAATATCAACAGTCAACAGAGCAAAACGGACAGTTATTTACTTGAGAAAGTTACACATTACCACTTTAACAGTAGGTTGCGTTTCCTGCCAACATATCTTTTGGAATTACGTCTAACACATTCAACCTTGTTTTTTTAAGATCACAAGACATTTTCCCAGATAGTTTTGATTGCATAGTCTTCTGTCTTGCCACCACACCCAACAGGCCAGAAGTGTGGAAAACATTATTATGCCTTTAAAACACCCTCCAACTAGAGGGGTACAATTTCTAAAGAAATTGTAAAGTGTGCTTGCCCCTTTTTCTGTCTGTGCTAAAACAGAAAACAACTTTTATTTTACTGGTTTATTTTTTTTGTTTGTGACTTATTTTTAAATGCATCTCTGGCGAGTGGAGCCAACTGCTTGCAGCTTTGTTGTTGCTGGCCTAAAACGTCCTCACAGACCCCAGACACACGTGCCCAGATACAACAACATTGATACAACAACATTTTTCATAATTTAGTAGTGTTATGGGTTGGAGTTTGATGAAAGCCAATGGTGTCTAGAGGTAGAGAAATAAGTTGCATGATAGTTAAGTTAATCTGAACATGTCATGCGAGATGGCAGGCTGGAAAACCTAACATTCACCATGGCCAGAATTATCCTTTAAGGCAATAAAAATATGAACAGAGAGTACCATCTTCTAAAAAACGTCTGAGAAGGCCTGACATGTACTGTATGGACCTGCAGGTCAGATGTACTGTATGGACCTGCAGGTCAGATGTACTGTATGGACCTGCAGGTCAGATGTACTGTATGGACCGGCAGGTCAGATGTACTGTATGGACCTGCAGGTCAGATGTACTGTATGGACCTGCAGGTCAGATGTACTGTATGGACCGGCAGGTCAGATGTACTGTATGGACCTGCAGGTCAGATGTACTGTATGGACCTGCAGGTCAGATGTACTGTATGGACCTGCAGGTCTACAACTGTAGATTGTCTAGAACTGTGGCCTTGTGGCGCTGCAGATGGATGAGTTTTGCATTATGACTTTTGCATTATATTGTGTGCAGACAATCCTCTTGAACAGTTCTCTGACTAATACAGATTGTGAAAAGTTTGGATGTGCACCCACTCGACTAAAAGTTTGGTTGCTCTACCATCAACCATTTAGGAATCATCCCTCACTTTGTTTTGCATGTCTTTACTGTCAATTTGCAGTGGTGCATCAAAGCAAAACAGTTTGAAGTATCAACATTCTGCCAAAACACCCCAATACAAGTCCAAATAGGCCGAGCGCAAAAGTTATTGGAGATTGGATCAACTTTGTAGGATAAATGATGAAAATAGATTTTGCATAAAATTAAAAATGGTTGCTCTAAGGAGTTAAGATAATTATTCTTGTGTTTCTGCCTTACCTTGAGTAACGAACAAAACAATAGGGTTTCACCTATGTGAAAAACAGAGTAGTCACTGGTCTAAGTCACATTTCAAACAATAAGCTTTCAGATACAACGTCAAGGTTTCACACCTCTTCTCAGGGGGTACAACACCACATCCATGTCACTGGAACTACTAGCTTTCAGAATCCGGAGGGGTCTTTCTGCTAACAGACACATTTATACTGTAGACTACCATTTGGTTTTTGTGGACTGTTTTGGAACATGCGTGCACACCGCCTCAAAACTGCGGTTCATTGGCCATAAGTGAAAGCAATCATTTTAGTGTCTGTACCACTATCATGGTATTTCTCAAAACTAGCTGAAAAGTAGTACAGAAACATGAAAACGAATAAACAAAGAACATTTGATCTATTTAAATACAGAACACTTCTGAACCTAAGCAGCTTTTGTTCCATTTTCATTTTCACATTTGAAATTGTTTGTATATTGAACACAGTACACTCATGTAGTCATGTGATAATGTATGTAATTGTCTAAATGATTCACTACTTCTGGAGATGGTGTATAGGAAAACATTGGTTTGCTGTATAGTGACAATGTTCTGTTGTGTAGCTAACAGCATGTGAGCCATTTTAATGTTGCCATTTAAACATAACTGAGCTTCTTACTTTTGAAGGTAAATCAGGGGACCAGGTACCAATGCTGCTGTTTCCAGGGTTTGGGATTTGAGGCCAGAAGTTCTCCTTGATACTGCAGAAGAGGAAACGGTGGGGATTATCTATCAGCATCATTGTCAACAAGAAACAATGGTTCACAAAGTATCAAAATGCCTCTGCTACAATGGACATGGGCTAAATTGCAGATGTCTCTTAGTGTCAGCATAATGCGTTTGGTGCAAATGAAGAATCTAAACACTTATTTACATGCATCTCAAATATTACAATAATTCTTGGGCCAAATGACATGTTTTGCCCCTCAGCAGATGCACTGAACACTCAGCACCCCTTTCTGCTGGACACCGAGGGGTCGGCCAAGAACAGAATGTCCCTCGCGACTGACTGACTCTCCCTCCCCGTTGTTAAAACACGCATGTGCAAGGTGTGTGAGAGGTGGAGGTATTAATCTTAGACACCAGGTGAGTGTAATAATGATCAAGGACAGAAAAACATGGCTACTCTGGACGTCCATACATACTGGTGCAGCACGTCCTGTTCGCTAGTTCGCTACCTAACTAGTTCCTATATAGTTCAATTGTGTGCTCTGTCTGTTTCTGCTCTATCCAGCGTCCGGCTCAGCTAGGCTTGCCTAGTTTGACTGGTTAAGGAGTATAACCCCTGGATTGCTTGGTTAACACAAAAAAGTTGCCCACAGTATTGTCACTGCAGTATTTCAGTATAAAGATTGTGTGCACAGACATGTATTCTGATAGCTACACCGGTTTAGAAAGGTGAAACTTACGAATCTTTTTTGCAGAAACAGAGAAGCACGATCAGCACAACAGAAAACAGGAAGCAAAGGCAAACTCCCACGACGATGCCCTCGATCTGCCCCGGTGCTTAAGGAAAAAACGGTAAGGATGTTTAGAGGGAGAAGAGAACATTTCTTCCAAGTATTCAACATAGAAACAGAGTAAGTGAATGTGGGAAATCATTAACAGTAAATTGTCATCAGAGATAATAGTCAGGAGATGCAAAACTTTTAATTTATTAACCCAAATGTATTTGAATACATTTTTTGTGTATTAAGTTTTAATACAAGGGCAAAACAACAGGTATTGGAATGGCTTAAAAGGAAGTTTAAAGAGTAGAGCATAAAACTGTAGCCCAGGTACTATTTGCTTCAATAGTCAAAATAACTATTGTTGAATTAATGTGTTTATTGGATATAGGCAAAATGCCAAAGCTGAATAATGTATGTTATCAAAACAAACAGGCAAAAATATTTTGTTTACACAAGCAGCTGTCAAAGTAATTTATCTCTGAAGTTTCTATAAGACACTGGCTATTATTTTAAACCAGGCATTTTCTTTTAGATGTTAAGTCTTGATCCTGCACACCCTGTCTCAATACAGTAGTACTGGGGAGGGGGATGATCTAATGGCTCAGGTTCCACAACCACACGTTCAGGATCGTGTCCTTCAAATTGCTAATTTTGGCTAATTAACTTCAGGACATTAAACTTTGCTCACTTATTTTAATTCATTTACAGATATAGATGTTCTCTGCAGCATCACAATCCCAAATCTTTTCTACAACTGTACCAACTGAACTATATACAGTACTTCTCAAATACAAAAGGTCACACTTACCATATTTCAGAGTGCTGAATGAGTGCTCTGTGCCGTTGACTGAGCCTTTTATTGTGGACGCCCTGATCCAGGCCACATACTTGGTGTTGCTGGACAGTGACTTCAGAAGGTATGAGTAGGTGTCCGCCGACACTGGTATGGCTGCAAATTGGTAAACAGAATTTTTTTTTTATGCAAGATGGACTTTTCTGATGCAGTTAATAATGCAGCAATAATCAATTAATGAAGTATAATGCTAAACAGCATGCTGTAAAGCTAATTAGAATACCATTAGATTGGTACTTACCATGCTCTTCACGTCCATTTGAGTAGAAGATAGTGTAGTTGGTGATGAAGCCATGCTGTTTGTCATGGGGAATCTCTGTCCACACCAGATCCGCCTCATTGCTCCCTGGTTTGCCATTCAGTCTCACAGAGGGGCCCTCTGCTGGAACTGCAACCACAACAACAGGCTGAGTAAGCAAAAGAGAAAATTCACCCTGCCAACTCAAGCGTAGGTTCGCCCATTTTGCACATGCAAAACCGTTACTGTACATTTTGAGCTTAGTATAATTAGTATTTATTTATTTATTGTTTATCAAACCAGGAATATTTCCATGATGTTTGCGATTTAAAATATTTTATAATCATCTGCCCCAGTCTGATGAATATGTCTCAGAGTGTCTGTGATGCTTGACACGTCTGTTAGTCTGAAAGGGTCCTGTGATAATAAACTGAGCTGTGGGCCAAAGGAAAACATCGACCTGGGCCTCGCTGTCAGTGACACACAACACGACACGAGGCAGAGTGAAGCAGGTCAACACAGCGACATCCTACATCCACATCTTACCTCCTTGTTCCAGAAACACTTCCACAGTTGCAGGCTTCCCGATCGTTGCAGAGTATAATGGATAGACGTATATCTTGTAGCGCTTAAACTTCTCCAGGCCTAAAGTTTAAATAAAGGTCATAGTTTTATGAAGCCAGGTTAATATACAGTGAGGCCATTCAGCAATGAAATCAATGCATGAATAGAGTTGATTCAAGGCAGTTCTAACCGATATGACAAATGGTTCCAAGAAAAAAACCAAAAGATGCCAAGGTGCATAGTGATCACTACCTCTAATGGTGGTTCTCGTGGTGTTGCCGTACTCCCTCTGCCAGTCCATCTGCCAGTCACTAACAGACTCCACCACATACTCTGTCACATTATACCTGGGAGGGTCTCCGCTAGCTGGAACGCTGGGAGACAGCCATTCAACCCACAGCTGCCCCCTGTCGATGAACCAGTTCAGGCCTTCCACTGAAGAGCGTCCTGAAGCATGCGCACCAACGTAAACATCACAGCAGTATTAGAAATACATCGTCGTGAACGTGAAACAACTTGCATCACTAATAGAACGCGACCTAGGAGTGTAAAAGAAGTAGTACTGAAGATGAATATTGGCGATATGACAAAGGGGCAATAGTGAACAAATTCAAAGTCCTTGCAAACACCATTGCAAATGTGTACTCCTTGAAATAACTTACTTCTTAATTAAAAGTTTTTGTTATTTTTTTCCCTATCGGAGCCTACAGTCGGGCCCGGGGTTTACCGGCCACCTACCGGGTGTTGTTTTGGGGATGAGTAGCGACGCCTTAGGAGACGTCCCCACAGAATTGTGGGCTTTGACTTCAACATAGGCCATTTTCTTGTCAGACAGCTCGATCTCTCTGAGGCGAGTGATCTTCCTATCATTGGCGTTGCGCTTCGAATCTGAAATGTTGACCAGGACACTCTCCCATTTGCTGCTTTGAACCCTTATGTCAAATCTTCTGATCTTTCCATTGGACAACACAGGATCCTGCCAGGGCAAAGTCACATCTTTCAGCATCAATTTTGGGAGGTGTGATACAATTTAGTGTTATAGTTTACCAGAATAAAAACTATGTTATGGTGTTTGGACTAAATGAATCGAACAACAATGCTGTTTATAAAAAAAGAAAAGAAAACAAATGGAACAAGCAAGACTCTGCTTCCTCAGGAAACTGAAATAGAATATTAAAAAGATTCTTAGGCTGGCTCCACTTCTGGAGGACAATAAACAGTCCCTGAATAAAGTTTAATATGATCAATAATGTTATTTATGCATGTTACAGCACTTTTTAGTAATTAATTTGTCCTGCCTGGATGCTCCACTGAATGTTACAGAAATGTCTTTTTACCAGGTGCAATGAGATACATGAATTGAATTACTGAAATTTTACTCATTTTATTTTGAGTAATTCTTATTGTGTATATTGCATTTTTCATGGTTTCTGGTGGCAAAAGTAATTTTCGGCTTGAACTACAAAGGAAAATCAATTACTGAAAAAAAAACAACACTTACCTTACAAATAATTTGCACTATCCGCTTATTTTTGCTTTCACTTGGAGTGATGATTCTCCATACATCTGGTTTACTCATTGGCTCTGGGCAGGGAGGGAACATTTTTATATTTTCCACATTTATTTCATTAGGTTTTCAAATATCATCATGAGAAAAAAGACATAACACCTGACAAATTTGTTACAAATAATAATTTAAAAAAAATCAAGATTGCAGCACAACAGACAATACAAAAAGGAGACCCATCGCTCACAACAGCACACTGTAGATTTAGCCTCTTGATATCGTCCAGGTGATATTGATATTAAAGACTGTCTGGCTCCATCTGAGCATTTTCTTATCACTTTTGTACAGTATCCCATGTGATGCACTTGTCAATTCTATTAGAAAGCTTTGCTACTATCGATCGGACAATTAACTCACTAAGAGTCATTATTTAAAACTTCTTGACGCTGAAGTGACGACAGGAGACATGTTCCCTACCTCTCTTCTGCCTAAATACCTCAACCTTGGAGATCTGTAAAATGAAACCATCTTCCAATCTGACATTCCCCTAAAAATGAGTAGAAAAGGCTGTAGTCCAGCACTTTCTCAATTAAAACAACCTAATTTAAACATCTACATACAGCCTCCTCAACCTGACTATAGACCTCAGCATAATATATAATAATAATAATTCTGACTGAATTAAAACAACAAGCTGTTACAGTTCAAAACAAGCTCGACTTGTCTCCTCCCCTGCAGCACCTCTCCATCACTCCTCTTCCCTGTCCATCATGAACCTCACACACTACAGGTGAACACATTCTTGGGAGTTTATTATCGGGCCGGCAATGTAAACATGGTTTAGAAAAGAGGGAATATCAACACACTGGCCAACCTGTAGTTGCAGACATTTGTTGTAAAGATCATATCTCACTGAACCTTTGCAGTGAGATATGATGCAGAGTTCAGTTGGTAGATACATACAGACACTCACTATCTTCACTATTCTAACTGTCACCTCTCAGTCTCTAGGTCTGTGGCGTGTAAACACAATCTAAACTTGTAGAATACACATCTGATAAGAGTGAGTGACACCTGGTGGTCAATGTACAGCACCTTCGACCAACCAACCCAAGCTTAAACTTTGACGGATTTGACAAATATTAAATAGTGCAGGTCCTTGCCCATCTGTCAACCTTTCTGCGAAGTTTAATCCAAATTGGATTAGATTCATTTGATTAACTGGAAATCGGAACCCCCCCCCAGTCTAATTTTTGACAGTGAGACATCCCACTGAAAATAATATTCAACAGTGCAGGTCATTGGCTGACTGAGCTTGATGGATAGGTTGACAGATAGACAAAGGCAAATACAATATCCCTGTTCATGTGCTAGTGCCCACTTTATTGGGGTTTATAATTATTTTGTTTTTACATCATTGCATTGTTACAATGAATGTTTTCACCAGTGGAAATTGTAATAATACTTACTGTCTTCTGGTGTCCTTGCTGTAGCATTCCTACTCCAGTCACTCCAGTAACCAAAGTTGCCTCTCAAAGGTTTGCAGCGTACTTGAGTGACATAGAACGTGTCTGGTGTGAGGTACTGGAGTCTAAAAGACTGTATGTCCTTGTCGGTGTCTGCAAGAGGTACCTAAAAGACATATCAATGCAATTAATACATGTACAGATGGCCACAAAGTCAGTGAGGCGTGCAATCACCAATGCATGACAACATGATGTCAAATATAGTGCCGATCGGTTCCTGTTTCTTGTGCGGTTGCGTGTGAAACGGAAGGAAATCAGCATCGAAAAGAATCGAGTCAAAAATGGAAAAATGTGATACGATGTGCAGAAGAATGAAATGGAACGTTTACCTCATTCCAGTTCCGAGAGCCGTCTGGGCAGAATCTGATTTGATATATTAATTTCACATATTCTTTAGCAATAGGCTGCGTCCAATTCATTAGAAGGGAGGTGGGAAAAGAGTTCTCAGAAAGGACTTTCAATTTGGATGGTGGGTTCGTTTTCACTGCAAGGAAAGGTATAATAGGGTGTTAAACCACTTTACTTGTATAACACTTTCTAAAAACAATAGCCACGTTTACATGGAGCATAATATTCCGATTATAAACAAACAGAATACAAATGCTCCATATAAATGGTAAATGGACTGCATTTATATAGCGCTTTTCTAGTCTGTCGACTACTCAAAGCGCTTTACAAATCATGCCTCTCAATCACACATCGATGGCGGCGGCAGCCGTGCAAGGCAGCTCAACGAGAGAGGTTGGGGGTTCAGTGTCTTCCAAGGTGAAAAGAAAAATTGTACCATGTAAACAATTTAACCCGATTACTTTCTGCTCATTCCCTCCATCTTTCTTCTTCTTTTAAGAAGAACGGCAGTTTGCATCCATATTGTTGCATCTTCTGGAGTCAATTAACTCCAACGGTATCCTGATTGTTACACTTTTCCTAACTGGTCAAGCATCTTCTGTCCCAACAAACTAGCACCACACTCCACTATTATTATTTAATCCTAATCTTCCCATTTCCTCCATCATATCCTTCCTTCCTGACATACTGTATATTTATTGCAGTTGATGACAACATGTCACCCTCCATCTTGACGTGAATGCGTGGGGATTTATATTGATATTTTGGACACACGTGACATGCTTGCTAGCATCATGGCAGAAAACAGACTGACGAGAAGATTACTATTCCTCAACATTTAAGATGCCACGTTTGGAAGATATGGTAATCCAATTGTCAATTTGGAATAGTTGGATGTTCTAGGGGATGTTACTTTGTGTCAGGATTTTCTGTTTCACACGTCTTATTGCAGTCACTGCAGCAGTCAGACTCACGTGAGGGTTTCTCACTATCTGTGACTTGTTTACTATACGCATCTCTCCAAGCTGGGTTAGCGTAACTCTTATTGATGACCAATTCAAGACAGAATATTAAACTGAGTGTACAAAACATCAGGGATGCCTTCCTAATATTGCTTTGCATCTCTCTTTGCCCTCAGGACAGCCTGACTTCATCAGGGCACGGTGTTCAGCAAGGTGTTGAAAGCGTTCCACAGGGATGCTGGCCAGCGCCGACTTCCCACAATAGTATCGAGTCGGCTGGTAGTGAATCTTTACTCTGAATAGCTCGTTCCATTTCATCTCCCAGATGTTTAATTGGACTGAGCTCTGACAGGGCAGGGCACGGCATTACGCAGAATTCATTCATCGTGTTTGTGGAACCGTTCCTGAACAATCTATCCTACTGAAAAAAAAAAATCCATTCACAAATGGATACACTGCTGTCATGAAGGGATGCACCTGATTAGCAACGATGTTCAGATGTCCTGTGGCACTCAAACATTGTTCCACTTTCATCACAGGGCATCACAGGACACACCTGACACCACCAGCCTGGGATGTTGACCCACAACACACTTTTTTGTGTGTTCGTTTCGTCCTCTTGAGCTACACTGATTGAAATGGACTTAACGGGTGAAATCAACTCGGAATTTGTTTTCACCTGGATTTATTTCAAGGAAAGAACAGGCATCCCTAATGTTTTGTACACTCAGTGTGATCCAAGTCACTCATCCAAGTCTTTCAGACAAATGCAGGTCCTCTGATCAGTCAACATCTGCACTTGAATAATGAACTGCATTTAACTTACCAAACCGGTCAGCTTCTGCTATCAGATGTTCGGACTGGACTTTGCCCAGTTCATTCTTTGCTTCCACCCAAATATCAACCATCATAGAATGGGGGAAAATGGTGTCCAGTGCTACTTCTCCACTGCTGTTATGTTTCGCCACTGCTTTCTGGATGTCCCAACCACTCCTGAGAAATGACAATGATTAGACACCAGCACTTGATAGAGGTCAAATCAACATAAACAATCAACATCCAAAACTAACTGTACAATAGATGAAGGGGCACAAGCTGGAACGCTGGTCAGTCCCTGATAATGTCTAACTTAGACAAGCCGAAACTAAAGGATCCTCCAGCATCTCTTAGATCAGCTTTTTAAGGATTTTGTGACTTTGCTTTTAAATTAAACTTTTGTTAATAAGTAATTATTGTGCATTATCAATTTAAAAATTGTTTGATTTCACCGTCTCTTTTGGGTAGACACTTATTTGACTCCAGGTGTCTATCCCTTGTAGTTTTGAAGATTAACAAATTGATTATTAGTTATAGTTGTGTTTTTTTATTAAATTGGTATGGGGCAGTAGATCTCTGACCAGAAGACCAAGATTTCTATACTGAAGGACATACAATGGACAGAGATTACTGCATCCCACCCTCAAGTACACCCATAACTGAAAACTTGTTTGACAGCCATGTTGAGTCTTTATGTCACATCCATAAAATAATTATATAATAACTATACAAAACATGGACTGCTATTTAATTGCAAAGGGGGTACTTACAGGAGTATATGAGCAAACAGTGTGTATTCTGTATTCATCTCCTGGTTTTCACGTTTTCCTGGCTCCCAAACACAACTAATGTTACGGGAGATAAGAGCGCCCTCCTGAACAGCCACACAGGAGAGCTTTTCAGGCTTTTCAGGGGGATCTGACAAAGAGACAAGAGAGAATACACTAATATTACATTTCATTTACACAATGATCTTCCACAACAGAAACACAAATCTCATTTTATGAGAAAACCTGAATGTGTATGTAATTCTGATATTTGGCATCTCATAAATGACAATAATAAATGTATACTCATTATATAAAGGGTAATCAACTTTTCAGGGGTTAACACATATGGAGAAACTTACAGCCTTTTATAAGGATGATCCCATGGACAAATTTCCCCTTGTTCATCATTACATAGGATGAGGAAGGGTTCTTGCATTTACATAATATCCATGCCGGTGTTTCTCTGGTGATAGTAATGGTGACATTAACAGCTGTTTTGTTGATCTTGGTGTACTGTTCTTTGGGCACAGTAGTGTCAGAAATAACCCAGTAGAGGTCATCCGCTGTTGCCTCACTGGTATTGATAAGCATGCACGTGGCAGTGAAATTCTTCCCAATCTCCACCACCGGAGACTGTGGGGCTATGATAACATGTTGTTCTGAGGACAAAGAACAACAAGACATACATTACTTAGTTTCAGTAAAAATGTCAGTTTCAAACATAGGATTATCCAAATGATTATATTTAAGTAGATCAACATTGGATAACACAAAAATGAGAGCAACTCTTTACTCATTCCACAATAAATACAAAAAAACAAAAAATGTTTTTTGTTTATAAGTCCTTGAGGTCTATAATGAAAACACATTAAAAGGTTTTTAATGTTTAACCAACATTTATTTACTTTCATTTATATTTAGTAACTAGCAAACTCAAGAAACCCAAGGCTAGTCAATATACTGTATTTACCATAATTGTAGCATTATAACCTTAGTTATATCTCTATCCATTAATATGCTAATGATGTTGACCTTGACACGTATGCTAGAACGGTAATCTAGTTGCCATGGTAATGGATTACAACAGACTATTAACCACACCCCCATTCTCTGTTTAAGAAAGAATGTTAACTGAAAAATAGGAAGTAATACTGGCTGGAGTGGGGCTTTAAGGCAATAATAATTAGAAAATTATAAATAATTGACCCCATATGTATTTTACAACGATGGCATCTAGACAAAGAGTTATGGTACATGTTGCTTAGATGGGCTGCTATCAGGCACATCCTATGCATGAATTTGTAGTTCTGTATATATATATACTTATTTTGATATTTCCTCTTAACTTTGGGTGGCAGTAGTGAGTCAAAACCAAATGGGAAGTGCAAACTCAACATAATCAGCATTTAGCATTACTTTCCAAGTCCTTTTGGTAATGATTCAATACACAGCTGTTTTAACGTGATGGATTATGAGGATGATGGACTTTGTGTAACAATGTTGCATGTTTTTGGTGCTTTTCGAAACACAGTGGGATCCAATGGCTTCTGTAATCTAAACACAGAACACAGACTTCAACCATTACAGCTGATGAATGCTGCCAATTAACAGGTTGGTTGACACTTACTAAATACCTACAATGTGATTAAAGGAAAGATTAAATAAGACCAGTATTAGCTGTAGTCGTGTCCAATTGTTTAATGACACATCCTTCACTATGTTTGCACCACCGTCAGTTGTAATGCAAATCTGGCGGTCCTCGCCGAGTCCCCATGATGCCGAGTACTTCTACAAGCCAATTATCTCCGCGGTGTGGTCGTCTGGAAAATATGCCGAAGGCATAAATATGCCGAAGGCAATATTGAAGGTATCTGCTTTGAAGATTCCCTTCCTTGTTGACGTAGTGTATTTGCGTTTGTTTCTCTGCTGTGCGATTGGCTGTTAGTGCAGTGTTTTTGTAGGTAGAGGAAAACTGACTAAAAAAAAACTATCGAAAATAAATCTCATGAATTTATCATCATTATCATGGAAGATTTTATCATGAAAATGATCAAGATCGTTTTATCGCCCAGCCCTAGCTGAAACCCTATTGTTTTGGTGCTGGCTTGCTATTATTAGGGTTCAAACCCTGAAGGGGTAGAAACCTATTGAGTTTGTGCCGGTTTATTATCATTATTTGTCTGCCACCACAGCTCAGGTGAGCTGGAATTAGCTAGACACATGAAACTTAAGAAGAAAGCTTTTATTGTCACAACAACTTGGCCCAATAACTGGAAATGGTGTGCAAATGGTTCACAGGAAACATGACTGCAATTGTCCAGATATAATTCACATTCCAAAAAAAAACACAGTCTGAGGGCGGGGCTTAGCAGGAAATTGGCCATAAATCAAGTTGTCTTAGTGCAGGATGTTTCCAATGAGTTTAATCAGGATTGCTCCATGTCTTGAACGTACATGCCAGGTTTCGTTCACATCCGATGAAGGGTCACGCGTGGCCTATCACATATTGGTCCATAACTCAAGTTGAACAGTTCAACAGAATCAAACTAGCTGAAGTGACTTTGCTCAGCTTTGTGAAGCCTGAAAACCGCTTGTTGCTGCTCGCAGCTTTAATTTTGGCTGATTGAGCTGCTTCCTACTGTTGAGCGTGAAAAGGTGTGAACCCGTGAACTGCCGCTTGCGGCCATAGTTAGCATTTTTCTTCTTCAGAAATGTTTGTGCAAATTCCCGTGAGATGGTACATGACAGAGACGTGAGATTTTTCAAATGTGTAGATAATGTCTTGCAAACGCTTCACGATAAATTATCCAGATCTGCCTAATGGGGGCTCAACCAAACAAAGTTCAACCAGTTTGAAAAATCGTTTGAAACCGTCATTTTCAACAGTTCCTGGACCATGTCCTGTGCCAAGTAAAACATGACAGCCTACATTACCTCATGTTTGCATGTCCTTTCATATGGAGTGCAACTCCTAACAAGTGGCAAATATTTAACTCCAACTCCTCTTTGGCTGGATTGAAAGTTTTTAGTAAAGCATCCATCCTAAATGGCAATGTTATTAATGGGTACACTTACATCCATATAACTAGAACGTTGATTTAAGGTAGGTCAAGTTTTGATGTTTACATGAGAAGATAATGTCCCTTACTATTATTAATGTAAGTATTACTTACATAGTTAATGTTCCTCTGTCTGTTGTTGTTCTGCTGCAAATTCTGCACTACTATCTGGTTTTGTATTGTAAGTGTGTTTTAATTGTATTCTTTTTTTGTTGTACGGCGACCTTGAGTGCCATGAAAGGCGCCTTATAAAATAAATGTATTATTATTATTATTATTACTTACCACCGGTGGAAGGCACACTGAAGGAGGCGAGGCACACAAGTGACAGAAGCTGGATCAAACCCCTCTGAGTGATCATGATAACGCCTGAGAGAACTAGGAAAATAAGATATTACCAGGTTGGCTGTCAGTAAGGTTTGTTCAGGTTAGGCAGGTAAACGTTTAGCTGGACAATGAACTGACAAGTTTGTCGTACCAACGTTACAACACAGAAGTTACCTGGATTAAGTCACGTTCGCATTAATCTTTAGCTATTTACACTACATTCCTTCAAAAAGTATGTTAGCTAATAATATCTCACTGGACGTTAAGACAAATATCTAACACTGTAAGCGATTTTTCGAATTAAAAAAACAAATATTGGCAGTATAAGTCCTGATAGTGTGACAACATGTATGCATTATGGCTAGTTTTAGCTTAGCGTTAACTGACTAACATCGCCTCGTTATAAATCACGCAGGAAAAAAAGTGAAATTCGTTACATTTACCGGATCAATGCACTTTAAATCTTGGCTTCTTTATTCCGTTTAGCTACGTCGATACCATGTTTCGCGGAGGGTTAAAACATCTAGCAAACGTTAACACCGAATCGACTTAGATACGTTAACGGTTTTTATGCTATTCGGCAGGTTAATGCTAACAGAGTTAGCCAACAACGACACAGCTACACCAGCCTAGTTTGAACCCTCCCACTTCCAGTTTATGTAGCTTTGTGTTTCTATACTTTGCGGTACTGCGCCAGAATATATGATTTACAAATATATGAATCGGCTGCAGCAGTTTGCAATGTACGTCTACCATATTGCAACATGTGTACAGATCTGATCTTATTTAACACGTGAACAAAGACTCCTTTACGATTTGTTAAAAAATCTGTCTGTCAATACTTCTAAGAAATCAGTGTTATCCGTCCCTTCCTGGTTCATTACTGTTTTCCAGTATGTATCCGCCCCTTTCGTCAAAATAATAATAATGTAACACCACACCACATGCAAATATTTATAGCAGTAGGCTATTTAAGCCTTTTGGCATTATTATAAAAACTTGACAACATTAACATTTATAATTTCGGTAGCATATAAAGAGTGTTAATGTGCGTGAGAAGGCAGGTCAAACGTGCTTTGTAAAACGATGCACCATTGAAACGCCTACGCGTCACTTTGAAAGAGAGGGACTTGAAACCAGATGAAGGTGTTAATGACTTAACCTTTGACTAAACCCTGGGTTTTCCGTTTCACGACGGTGGCTTACTCTTTAGCGGGGTGTTATCACCACGTTAACTTATGCTGAACACCTAACATGCTCTGAGCAGTTTTCGTTCAGGCTTTGTCATAGAAACACACTTCGCCTGCATCATTGCATCGTGTTGCGCCGGAAGTTCAATCTCATATTATTCAATAAAAAATTACTAGGTAGCTATAGCACAACATTGAATATGTCGATACTTCCGTTCAGGTCTACGCACTGGATGTGATGCACTTCACCCGAAACGCAACGCAACTGCTTCGACACGCAGCGTTGCTGGGCTAATTGCTGCGTTACACTGGAAATGAATGGAGCTTCCAGTAACACATAGTAACACAATGCAACGCTGCTCATTGGCCAATCAACTCAAGTGACACGTTCACACGTTCATTACGTCACCGTTCATTGAGGATCCGGTGGAATTTGATGCGCTGAAATTATAATTTAAAACACTTATAGATTCGCTCAATTTAGTAACTGTGGTATAGGCTACTTCACCGTTAATTTTGAATTACTGTTACTTGTAGACGGTATATGTGTATATTCCTGGATATTTGTATTATATCTTTTCAATAGAAAAATAGGTGTGCAGATAGGGATAGATAGTGTGATGAAATGTGAGGGAGGGGCTCTCCCTCCCTGCGGACAGAGGACTGATGATGCTCACCTGTGACTGATGACTGATGACTCTCACCTGTGTCAGTGGGGAGAGGGACGCTGAGTTAATAAAAAGAGACACTGAACGGGCGGACGGCGCGTGAGACCGAACTGTTTTTGTCTGCGAGGCTGGGACATTCCTGGGGGGAGGTGCTGTTCGCAATTGATAGTGTTGCCGACAGTGAAGATAGCAAGACAGGCGAATAGGTAGTTTTCCCCTGGTTAGGGAGGGGAGACCAGACATTTCCTCTAGGTAGAGAGGGACCGGGGATTAGGGCCATTCAATACTGTGACGCTTGTACAGTGCCTCCGACGCCGTTCCACGCCACACAGACAAGAGAGCTGCCGTTACGTTCCATACCGGCTGCAGCAGAGTGTTGCTGCTGTGGACCTTCCTGACCTACGAAACTGTCCCGTGTCTGATCCCCACGGGGGGGTCTTGCCAGCCCAGGCGGGGCGAGTTAAGTTTTAATCTTTCCCATAGCCTACCAATGTTTAATGTTGTCCTAGTAGTGTTTTCTGTTGTAGCTATATTATTGATTCTTGAAGTATTTTATCTAATGTGTATCATCCTGTCAATAGCCCATTTAGGGGAAAACACTGGTAGCTAGAGGGGCCCTCTGCCTCCCCCTATGGTCACAAGTGGGTTCTGACCGGCCTACAG